>VDFB02047230.1:75323354-75530577 GCA_007258455.2 Sequoia sempervirens | reverse complement strand
AATGGTACATTTCCACGAATTTTTTTTTTTTTTTTTAAATTGATGCTTCATCACAATTTCGACAACAACAACCGATGAATCAATAGAAAGGCTCGACGAAGTTGCTATAGCTGCGATGAAGATTTCATCGTAACTCCTTGCTCATTTTTTTGCAATTTTGACGATCTTTCGATGTTGCTACCACGCTACTCCTTGCCCATTTTGTCGCATTTTCAACACACTTTTGGTGTTCTTCCGACGCTACTCCTTGCTAATTTCGTCGCAAAGTCAACAAACTCTTGGTGTTGTTTTGATGCTACTACTTGCCTATTTCGTCACACATTCGACGAACTTTTGGTGTTGTTTCGATGCTACTCCTTGCCCACTTCGTCACAATGGCGACGAACGTCTGCTGTTGTTTCGACGCTACTGCTTGTCCATTTTGTCGAACTGGCAACGAACTTCTGGTGTAATTCGTCGATGGATACACAAAGTTTTCATTGATATTCTGACGAAAGTCTGAGACATTTCACAATTTCGTCGACCGACGATTCTTCGTCGTTATTTCGACGTTTAATTCGTCGTTTAATCTCTAGAGTGAGCTGGTTCTCCGAATGATAAATCTTATTCTAAAAGGGAAAAGGATAAAAGATGAACTGAAAAACAAATCTAAATCTAACTGATAATTGATTTAAAACTTTTGACAGAAACAGAAACCTGCCACTCACAACAATTCCTTCACTACAATGGTTCCTACAATCTCACCAATACATGATTTCATCGTTAATTCATATGAAGATTCAGCACATCGAACACAACATATAACCTGAAAACATGAAACCCTGTGCAGAAAAACTCATAAAAGCAGGAAATTAAGGTTTCAAATTTGAATACACAAAACATCAAACTGTTGTTACCAGTCTTGAGACAAGAAAATGGAAAGAACTCTGTTGTATTATTGGAACTGAAAGAGTGTCAATCTGTCAAAAACTGAGTACAATATTCACAAGCTCAAAAATGCATAAGAGTAGGAACTCTGATCTGAACTGCCTGAGAGAGGAGAGCTGAAAAGACTAAGTCTATCAAAACATAGCTCTCAAGAAACCCTAATCCGAGCTCAGAAAAAAGCTCTAGGAAAAAGGACTCAAACTGTCTCAAAAAACTGCCTAAAAGCATAAAAATGCACAATGCTTTTATGATCACACTGTTAAGCCTCTAAAAATAGGCTGATCTTGCTTTAAAAGCTCAAAAACACCTTATCTCTCCAAGATAGGTCTGAAATCCGACCAAGAGGAAAAGTCAACAAAAATCTGCTAAAAATAGCAAGAAATCACAAAGCAATTTATAGAATATCGCTTTATGATTTTGCTTTACAAGATGCAGATTTGCACAATTTGTTTTATTTTATTTTTTGCAATTAAAGATTAAAAATCTTTTGCAAAAAAGGAAAATATCCTTATTTCTCCATTATAGTGTTTTTATTTTCTCAAAAAATCATCAAAAACATCAATATAATAATTATCCCCTCATCACAATTAAAATTGATTTCTTTAAAATCAATTAAAATAGAAACCCTAAATAGATAGTTGATCAAAAAGCATTCTAGGTCATCAATTATTCACCATTACACCCTTATTGTTTTCTCACAAAACAATAACATAAGGTATCCAAATTTCAATGTTTCACTAAGGCACAAAATAAGTCTCAAAGACTTATCATATCAACCAACCTAGGCATTTGAATTTTGGGCTCCAAACATATAGTATTAAACTCAGATTTTAATAAAGTCATAATGCATATATTATAACTTCGACCCCCATTTGAAATTCACCACGTGCTTTGATTGAACATTCTCGATGATGATAATGCTCATTTGAAATTCACCACGTGCTTTGATTGAACATTCTGGATGATGATAATGCTCGAATTAGGGCATGAGAAAATAGGGTCAAACCCTAATTATCACTTCATTTCACACTCGTGACTTTGGAAGGAAGGAAACTCTGTCTGGAAGAATAACGCCACCATGATGGTTGAATCTGCATCTTGTATGCTCAGGAATATTCACCATGTTCATCAGTCAACTGAAACTCATCTGGGGTAAGCTTTTTTTGCTTTGTATTGAAGTTCTTTCACTCATTATTGAATACCAAAAAGAAATAAGGCCACGGCCTGTCATGCTTCTTTTCTGACCTTTCTTTGCACTTTCTGTGAGTTTGGCCTGCTTGGTCTTCTCATACGAGCTCGGGTTCCATCAAAGGCTCTATGAGAGAGCTCGCCTTGTGTTTCCTTTTTTGCTTTCTTCTACTGTGCATAAGGTAAACCATCTACTCACAGCTCCACAGTTTCTTACTTTTGTTCATTATGGCTTTATAGCCGTGGCTAGCACAACCTTTTAAATGCCTTTGTCTTGCATTTTTTGTGTGTTTCCTACCATTGTGTGAGCTCGACCTTTGATGAGAGCTCGACTCTCAGCTTCTGGATTTTTTGTGAAGCTCTTGCTGCGGCTAGGATGCTCACTTTGAGCCTCGAATTGGTAATCTCCTTTTGCTAAACATCTGTTCTCTAGAGGCTTAAAGAATCTCCTCTTTCTATATGAATTTTGGCCAAGTTCAGGCCGCACCAAATGCACACATAGATAGCTTTGTTTAATAGATTTTGGGCTCGACCAGAACAAAAAATTGATCATTATGTCTTTTTGAAGACAAATCCGCTTGTTGGTATTATGGAAATTTGAATAAAACTGTCCTTTCTCCCTTTTGTTGCTCGATTCATCACAGAAATTGTAGTTTTTGTTTCCTACTGTTGTTTTATGTAAAAACCCATATGGGTTTTCTCCATTATTGTATTTCTTGCACTTTGAAAACAAACCCACATGTGGGTATTTGAAATTTCTAAAGAGAACCGTGTTTTCTACAACTTGGCTCAACACAACAATTCACATTTTGACTCAACTGCTGTCTCAAGCAAAAATCTTCACATGGGTCACCGTAATTATTGCTTTTTCTGTATTTTAAAAGTAACCTTGGAAATGGATATTTGAGATTCAAAACTACAAATCTATTTATGATCTATAACATATGAGCTCAACCCAAATAAGCCAGTGGCTTATTCTGAACCTCTAAAATAAAATAATGACATGGGTATTGGAAACTTTCCAAGAAAAATGCACATATTCTTATTTTCCTGGCAGAGCTCGACCACCCATTCTTTGCATTTACTCTTACCTTTTATTTAACAGACCCTCACCTGGGTATCAATAGAAATGAAAACTACATGTTTTTTTTATATACTCTGAACCCTGACCCAAGAATAAAACTTCACTGGTACTTGTTAATTCACACAAAGAATTCAACTGGAATGATAGAAAAACTATTTTGTTATTCGAAAAAAGGAAAACCCTTATGGATGATTGAAAAATGATAAAATCTTGTATACTCCTTTGCATTTACTCTTAAGGGTTCCACTCAAATAACCAGTGATCTTTCTGAATTTCTGTAACAAAAGCATGTCTTGAATATTTGTTTTTACTTTTAACCTCCTTAGCATTTTGTACTTTAAAGAAAAGAACGCTTCTCTGTTGCATTACTGGTGCTATTTCTCATGACATTTGTCCTCAAAAAATAAAGATTCCTGTGAGAGAAACAGAAATCCGTGCATTTATCCATATTCAGTTTAGGGATTCGACCATTAAGTGACACTTTACACTTTCAGTTGTTAAAAACTCAGACTTGCATTTGTTATTAAAGCTGACTTTGACTCCTCTCCAATTCCCGCATCTTCATTTTATCATGATAAACTAGGCTTCTAAGGCATTTGAACTCCTTACTTCCAGCATGATTCTGTGTTTATCCATTGTGAAGAGAAAGACCTCTTAAATATACTGTACCCATGCATGTTTTTCTGTACGCTCAGCAGTGTCCTTTTGATTTTCCTCAACCTTAACACAACAATTATTGTCCTCTGCTTCCTACTCTTGGACTTCGTAGAGATTTTGATTGATCATTGCAGCACCACGAACCACCTCTACTCACCAGTTCATATGCATAACTAACAACTCAGAATTCCTTCTGGAAAGGCAAAGCTTGCTCTTTCCTTATTATTCTGGAATGATCATTAGTCATTACAACTCATAATGTTGTATTTACTTATTAATCAACTAGAACTAGTAATTCATTCAACACTCAAATGCACTGTCTGTCCTTTGTACTCTTGAGCAACATGGTACTCTTCATGCATTTTTATGTTCCACTTATCAAACTGCTTTCAAAATCTACTCTTTTTCATGATGAAAATTAAAACAAAACTCTTCATTAAGGCATAATGTATGCCTGTTCACTATCCTTGGCTGCGAAAAGAATGAATTGATGAAGTGAAACTTACATGACATATATGATTACGATCAGCAAGATAACACAAAACATGAACCTTGTAGCAAAATCTGATGTAAATATACTCAGCTAAATTCATTTAGTGAACTAAACTCACTGTTCACCTGTAGCCTTCAGAAAACAAATCTGATCGTTATGAATGCATAGTTGGTTTAGTTTCTCGATGGATAAATCTGTTTTTACTCTTTCAGTTGTATTTCATTTCTATTGATGAACATGATAATGTATCTTTAAAAAATAGCCCATTTAATGGATAGGGCAGCATGTCGAGCTCAACCCTTGTGGGAGCCCGTTTTTCTCCACATGCTTGGTCTTCGAATAGTGTTCAGCTTCATGATTTTACCTATACCTGCAAAAGGAAACAAACAATGTTAGCATAAAAAATAGAACATGATGATCATGATATTGTTATCTCTCCTTCAGCTCACTTCTTTCGTACTGCACTTGATTGGATTGATTGTTTCAATGCATGGTTAATAGTAGGTTGTACTATTGTGGGTTCCTCATATAGGTTTCATCATAATCGAAGCCACTGACACCTCTTCTTTCTCTTATAGGTCGACGGAGCACAAGAAGACAGGGTGCACCATTCAGCATTAAATGTCGATAATCAGGCAATGATGATTATGTCGTAACTTATGTGTTTTCCTTTCTACATCTTCAGTAGTGCAATGTGCTATTAGCAATATGTTGTAACAGTTACATCCATGACTTGTGTGGATTTTTGATTTCAATTCTTTGCTTTTCATTTGAAAATAAAAAAATTCATTTAGATGCAATGTTGTAATATCATTTTGATTGTGAAATCAAATGAAGCCTTGTAAAATATGAGTTTTTATGAAATAAATGAAAGCATTTCAAATGCTATTTTGCTCATTTGTTCAATTCTGTATTTTTGTCATTTCTGGAACATCGGAATGGCATTCTGGAAACTTAATTTCTGAAACTCTATTTCTCCTTTAAAGATGCATAACTGTTACTCAATGCATAATAATGATAATGTGAAACAGCATTGAACTTAGACTGCAATTCCACCTTATGATGCGATAACATTTAGCCAGCTCCTCCAATTGAGCTAAGGCGGAAAATTGGTAATAGTAACAAGCATGGTCATAAGTCAAATGAATGCAGAAATGTGATGAACAAAATTATAGAGATGTTAGATGTTATACATGCAATAGATTTGGCCATATTGCTAACCAGTGCAGATCAAGAGAAAATCAGTGGAACAGTTGGTTTGGACAAAGAAATGTGGTGTGCTACAATTGCAACAAAACTGGTCATATTGCTAGATTTTATAGAAGAGGTATTGTAAATCAAAGAAGAAACATGCAAAAGGATGAAAAAGGAAAAGGGAAAGTCACTACAAATCAGATCAAGAAACAGATGAAAAAGACATGGGTGAAGAAGAGTCCCTCTATTGCAGAAAATGAGACAACACCAGAATCAGCTTCTGGTAAT
This sequence comes from Sequoia sempervirens, assembly GCA_007258455.2. Taxonomy (NCBI): domain Eukaryota; kingdom Viridiplantae; phylum Streptophyta; class Pinopsida; order Cupressales; family Cupressaceae; genus Sequoia; species Sequoia sempervirens. Next base: position 75,524,746 of record VDFB02047230.1, on the reverse strand, counting down.
TCCTTCAAGAATTAGATTAAGGCCTCTAGCCTAGGGGGAGCTGTCAAGAAAATCCTTCAAACCCCCTAGCGGTAATTGACACCCAGATGTGGATAAGTTCAGTGATTGCATCGATGATCGACAGATGTTGAATAGTTGGAGAGAGTGTTTATGCAGAATTGAAGATCCACATAAGAGTTATCTTTGACATTATATGGAAACAGGGAATTCAAATGAGTTAGGGCAAAAGAATTTATTGCATCAAAAAGGTTAGGTGTGCGAATGATAAAAGGTCATTTCTACCTTTCATTTGTCACTTTGTATTTTGAGAAGAAGAAGTTTGGAGAGCTTTGAAGTGAACTTTGGCAAAATTTGGGAGAATTCAAGTGTGAAGACGACTTGAAGATCAAACCCAAATCCACCAAAAAGGTATTTATCAGGAAAAATATTGATGGTTGTTTTTTGCACTTCTCAACATAGGCAGTGCATAAGTACATTACCTCTTTTAAAAGGCAATCTCCAACAATAAGTTGTTGAAAATCACCCCAAGGTCTCTCGGGTGTCAGGTCGTGACTTGCTTGGAATTTCTGAGTTGGTTTAATGTGATTTTGCTGGTAATCATAGGGCAGACTTACAGAGTTAAGTTGGAGGAGAATCAGATCTTGAAATGGAGTTCTTAGGGTGGGAAAGTTATTGCACAATTTTTGCAAGTTCAAAACAACAGTCTAGAACTCCTATTACAACTTCAGATTTGGCTTTACAATGTGCAATGAACCTTATTCAAAGTCACTATTAAAAAAAGGGAAAAAGGGCAGGGGAAGCGAGAAGTTCCTAGACCTGAAACTAGCAATGAAGAGTGATAATGGAGGACCCTACTACAGACAACCTTCCTAAAACTAAGTTCCACCTAACCAGATTACTTCACAGTCTCATGAAACTAGTGCAAGCTTCTAAGGACTGTAGATATTCAACCATTCATTCACCATAAGCATGAATAAAAGATAGAAATTTAGTGCAGCTTTCAATTTATACCTAGACTAACTTTACATAGCCATTTACCATCAATAAACAACCAAAAGTATGGACAAGTAAGGTTTCCAACACACAATAGAATTCTTCAATATCAATGCACAACATTAACTAATCTACTAATAACTTGCAAAACTCACAAACATTAAAGTAAATCTATTCAAGTTAACTAACTATGGGAGAAGAACTGTGTAACATGCAATTGAAACTCAAGAATCCACCAAAATCCAATGAACTTCTATTAAAATTCCAACATCGTGTCTTTGCAACAATTCAACTCTCTTGAAAATGAGAGGAGACCCCTATTTATAGTGTCCAAAAATCAAAATGAATGGCCAAGATTCAATCTTATTGTGTGGCCAGGATTCACTACAAACTAGGGTTTCACCTAACCCCAAATATTTTACAATATAAAATTACATTTTGTCATTTAGCCTATTTTGTCTTTTTACCGCCAACACTATAGCTCTTTTGTATTTTTGCTGATTTTCTTTTGCTACAACTATTTGGTGAGGAACTCATCATCTATTATGGGATTTCCCTCGCTCTTCTTCACAGTGCTGTATTTCACAAACTTTGCGATCAATTCCTAGAGCTTGTTCCACTCCAATATATCCGACTAAACCACTTGAAAGTTCAACCTCCTTGATCTGTTGGTGAGCACGTCTCAGTCCCTGTCATACTTTTGTGCATTCTTTATCACCAATTCGGAAAGGGTGAAGGCTCATGTAGCAAAACCCATAAAATTTGGCGTAAGTGCATCTGTGGTCCCATTCTCCACCTTCTTGTGAAAATACAGCTTTATTTTCTCTAGGTCTAGCTTGATGGCAGGCACATCAAAATTTGTCATCATCCTTAGATATTCTTCATAGGCCGCCCTGATTTCTTTGACCCAATCAATATCCAGCTCCACTTCATGGAGCACTCATTCCAACACTTCCTTTTTGTGATCTAATCTTAGCTTCCATGTCTCCATGAGCCAATGGTCACCCTCCACCAAAGAAAACTCCTCCCAATATTTATCAGGTATCCTGAGAATAGCCTCAAGCTTGGGATATTTAATTATGTATAGCTTTGGGAAGTCAATGCAGAATTTCCTTATTCCCTCGAGTATCTTTTGCACCTCTAGGAACTTGTTTATTGTCCTGACAACACAGCCTATGCCCATGTTTCCATTATAGAGGACTTGTCAAAACCAATCCTCTGTGGCCTTTGTCCAATTCTTTCTTTTCTCCAATTTCTCAATATGGTCCTTGGACAGCAATTGCGGCGATGTCGAGGATGTGGTAGGGAGCTCTTCAGCAGATGACCACTATTGAATTTATGATGTTATGTCAGCCACTTGTGTTTTTAACTCCTCCTTGGAAGTATTAACTTTGTGCATTTGGTGCACAATGGTGGCGACGGACCCCTGAAGATGGTTGATCTTTTGTTCTCTTATTGTTGTTCCCAAATCAAGGGTGGAGATATTGTAGCTTACCCCTTCTTCTCCCATCACTAGGGTGGCTATCTACACTGTCCTAGATACGGACGTGTCCATTGTCAGATGGGATCTGACCTTTGGCTTCTTCTCCTTCTTTGTGCTTATTTGGGCTCGAGCCAAGATGGCTTCTAGCCTTGCCTTTGGATCCATTGGGGTTGGGGTTTTCTTTTCTAGTTGTTTCTCAAGCTATTCAGGCATTTGATATTCCCCCTTTGGTGATTTGTGATCGTGCCTTCTTCTTCACGACTGCGTTGTATTTCTATTGCTTTTCCACCCAAAGCTTCCTGCTCTGTCTTTTCTTCTTCTTCTTTGTCAGAATCCCAGATGAAGACAATTTATTTTTGTAGGGATTTAGTGGTTATGTGTTCTTTGGGGTTGTCCTCCCCCTCGGTAGTTTTATCTTCTTTTTCTTGGTCGTGCCCATGTTCTTCATGATGTTCCATTTTTGGGATCTTTTGGGCTTTAGCCTCTTCCTTAGGCTTATCTTCTTCTTTCTTTTCCTCTTCTTCATGCTGAGGAGGCATTCCTTCATCATGCTTGGGGATTTTATCTTGTTCCCTAGTTGGAGGCTTAGTGTCCTCCTCCATTTCCTCTTTTGCATTCTTCTCCTCATCGGAAGGTTGCCTTTCTACTTCTTCTCCTACATTTTTGTGTTGTTGATCTAGCTCTTCTTTGAGCTTCAGATCAAAGGTTTCCATAATATACTTGGTACTCGGCTCTTCAGTGTCTTCCTCAAAAGATTGCATTTCTTCCTCCTCTCCTTCGTGCACCCCTCTATCAATTACTAGGTGTTGGTACTCAGGATGCTCATGGTAATCATCCGCTTCTTCTTCTATTTCTTTGGTAGCCTCCCTTTCTTGTCTCTCTAGCTCTTCAGATATCTGCATGGTTGCTTTCATTTCTGGCAGTTCGGTTGGAGGAGGAGGAATAGGGAGGTTTACAACAATCTGTGCCAAGGAAACCTGTATTTCCAAGTTCATTAATACCCTAGATAGCTTCATTGGTATATTTTGCATCTGGCAGGCAAAGGCCTCCCGGAGCGAGAGAGCATGCATTGGAATTGTTGTTGTAACTAGTGGGAGAGATGATGACAGAGACATGGAAGAAGAGGAGAGCGGAGAGGTAGTGGCAGAGGAAGATTCTATCACCATGACTTATGCAGTGGGTGGCGTGGAAGCAAGGTGGACTGAGATATCCATTGTGGGTGGAGAAGTGGAAACCATTGCCTAAGAAGTAGGTGGAGGGGCAACAGTAGTGGCAATGTCAGCAGCAGCAGTGACTGCAAGAGTGGAGGCAGCAGGTGGGACTTTGGTTGCTCGACCTCTTGCTCTTCTCCCTCATGGAGCAGGTCCTCCTGGATGGTGGGAATCTCCATAAAACCACCCGATGTCTTTGGATTCTTGGAGGGTTCATCCTCTGAGGCTTTTCTTGAATACACCCTAGGTTTAGGCTGCCTTTCAGCCATCTCCTTTCTCTTTCTCAACCTAGTGGCAGGAGTAGATTTTGAAGTTTCTCTAGATGGGGCAGCAGTTGTCCCACTATCGGTCTCACTCCCTAGTTTGTCTTCAATTTCTCTATATGTCAGGGTGGCTCCTTGTAACTTCAATTGGGTGATTTTCCCATTGATCCATTCTTTTTTTCTTCCCTCGATCGACTTCGTAAGAATATCGAGGTCATTGATCTGATTTAGGATCTAGACTAATTGCATAATTGAATGCTTAACTTAAACAATTTAATGGAAACTCAAAAACAAGTGTACATTATTGAAATTATGTTTTAAAAATCAAGGTGATAACCAGAATGTGAGAGAGAAGAAGAGAGAAAGTGAAAACAATCTGATAACGGAATTTGCCACAATCATGACTATGTCTCCGAGTCCATTCCAATGGAGTGAGATTGATCCAATTATTCCTCTAGAAACTCGGTTACAATCTTTGGCATAGCCTCCCCTTGGATTACAAAGAAATCTGATAATGCACTTCCAAAGTTCGTGGGAACAAGCTTCTCCAAAAGCACAAAGTTACAATAAGATTTTTCCAAGAAAGAAAAATCCTAACTCTCCACTTACAAAAATCACCTCCAAAATTCCTTAAAAAAATAATTAGCTAAAACACACCCCCAAACTCTCACCCATTTACCCCTTTTTATACACCAATTTTACCCAATTTGGTGTATAACAACTTGATTTAAAATCTCCCCAAATTTACATGTAAATCCAAAAGAAATCCCCTCGTTACATAATAAAATCTCTTCAAGATAAATAATGAAGGGCCCTTATAATTTTGGGCTTACAAAGGAAAATAATAATCCCTATAATTTTGTTTTGATAACTCTTACGAGATTACGTATATATTTTTAAGGAGATATTTTAAATTTTATCCCCTTGAAAATAATCCCATTGCTATCTTATAGGAGTTTATTCCTTTTGAATAGGGGTAATAATAATAATAAAAAAAAAATTATAAAAAAAAAGGTTTAAAATCCCTTAAAATAGGCTTTTAAAAATAACATAGAAAGTTTTTAAAACAAAACTCATGCCTTTAATATGGGGTGGCTTTAATATGGGCTTTAAGATAGGTGGAGATCCTTTAATATAGGAAGGCCCATGTTTTTTAAAATAATGTGGCATTTTTTTTATTATTTTTTATTTGCTTTATATATTTTATTATTTTTTATTATTATATTTTTTATTTTTCATAAAAATAATATGCCACCTTTTGCCATTAATGGCCTTCCATGTGGAGGGGTGAGATGATGCCATATCAAAATTTCATTCGCCGGTCAAAGACTTCGAACTGATTTGTCCATTGACTAGACTAATGATGTGGCATTGACTGGACTACCACGTGTCCACACATGATTGGCCGACTTTGACTGCTCGTAACTCGGGCAAACGAACTCCAATTTTGATGAAATGAACGTCATCGGAAAGCTTGCGATGAGCTCTTCACATTGATTCTAGTCTTGACCATTTTTGACAACTTTGATTTTTGACCTTTTTTCTTACTTGGGTCTTTGAGTTGACTGAAGGTTTGACCGAGTGTATCTCGAGCAATGTAGCTTCGATTGACTCTGTTCGAGTTGTGTTGGAGTCAGAATTCCAAATACTTTCTGATGAAGATGTTTCTGGAGAAAAATGAGGAACTTCAAAATTTTACAAAAATCCTCCAAATCAGTCATTGACCTCTTCTTCATTCTAGTCAATTAACGACAGTGGGAGGTTGGCAACTACACCGTATCAAGGATCAATCACCGTATTTTCATCCTCCACTATCTGATCTGGCACAGGGAACAAGTTGACCTTCTTAAAAAAGTACGTCGGCATGCGCATGTAGTGCCTCATTCACACTTCTTTATCATCCCTGCAGTTGGCCCAAAATTCTTCAACATCATGTACGTGGGTATGTTCCATCCTGACCATCTTCCTGAGCTTACCATATGGATCCATCTACGGTAGGGCAGTGTGGAGCTCCAAATTATACTCTACAAGTTCTTTATTAGAATAGTCTGCACACTGGGATGTGTGGAGCTCATACATTCCTTAGCAGAAGGAAAGGGGATAGGGAATCCCCGCTCTATGTTTGTTGCTTAGGAGGGTGTGTGCACATTGTAGTTGTCAAGAGAGCTTGAGCAATATCATCTGGTCATTTGGGTACCGGGGCAGCTGGTATGGTTTCTTTGAGAAACCCTCGGCTTGAATGTAGGTAAAATTTGGAAATTGTATGAACAAGAAGCCAAACTAGTGGATGTAAGCATTTGCACTGTGGATGACTCTCCTTTCAAAATCACCTCCAAGCAATCTGATAATATGGCCTATGAAGGTTTCATTGACTCTACAGTAGTCCCTCTTAAAAAATTTGTATTGGAGTTGGGGATACTTATCATATACCTTGAGCTCCCTACCCGAAGTCTCACTTAGAGCTACAAACAAGCCTCTGTATTGCATCTGATTAGCTAGTAAATAGACCAAGTAGGATGTCATGTAAAATTGTTAAGTCTTTTTCACTGCCACAAATTGCTCATGCAAGCAATTACCGATCATTCTCACCCAATAGAATATGGCTTCGCCCCAGAGGATTTCTTCCACAAAGTACAACATCCATTCCTGGAAGTAGGTTGTTGTCGGAAGGCCCATAACTCTGCTCAAAAGGGTTACCAAGTCACGGTAATCCTCGTAGAAGTCACTGCGGAAGAGCTCTTGGGGTACTTTAGCTACACTACCCCTCTTTTCTTTTAACCAATACTAATTGATGATCTTTCTACATTTGAGGGGGTCTTCATCCCATATCTTCTTTCCGTATTCTTTGGATGTTTCCTCCATCTTAGTGAAGGTAGGGATGTGGAAGGTCTTCCCTATTGACTTGGCAGATGGGTCAGCTAATACATTCCCATCTTTGTCTACTATTCTCTTTGTGTCCTCTTGATATGCCTCCCTGCAAGCCATCACAAGATCAGGAGCAATGAGAGTGGGCGGGAAACCAACAACTTTGGCCAACCCACTACTTCTAATCTTTTTGGAATTTTTTGTTGTAGGGTTGATCCAAACCCTTCACTTGAATTCATCAATATCTATGTGTCCCAGATTAGTATCTGAGATCTCCCTCCAATCTGTGGTGACCTTGGAGTTAAGGGGCTCCCCTTGGAATTTGTACTTCATCTGGTCTTTATCCTCTTTTCCTCTGGGTACTTTAACTGGCTTCTTTCCCTTTTCTTTCTCCACAGCCGCCTCCAAAGGTCTTGCACCTGGTTCCATATATCTTGTGGGCGAGAGAGCAATAAACACATTTGAGCATGAAACATAAAGAAAGTTAGCCAAAATCCTGCAAAATGATGTTACATTAGATAATCCATCACTCAAAGATCCTAACATCCCCTTTTGATTATCATTAGCCTTTTGCTAGAGGGAGTTGTAACAATGTGGGTCTAGGGGTGCAGACTTCCTTAGGCTGGTGGACGTTTTGGAGGAAGTTACAAGAGGGATGATGATCAAGGCATGATGGCCCATATGTCCTAACCCACATTAATATTTAGGCATGAAGTGGGGTCCACCGAGGAGGTCAATCCATTTTGGCATGTGCGTCGAAATCAATTTGAAGATATGGAGGTGTTAAGCTCATCTTTTAAGCATGTGGGAATAGAGGGTAGCCTAGCCGTTTGAGGACCTACCATTGAAATGGCTCTGGCAAGGTGGATTTTCTACAAGCGACATTCCACCATGTGGGACCCGCAGCTTCAAAGGAAGGTGGGTGCTCCATTGTTGAAGTTTAGATTGCTCCAAAGGATGTGAACCAAAAGGTGTAGGCGGATGGTAGGTCACAACCTTTTGCAATGACGAAGGCTAGATGAAGGTCCGACGGAGGAGGCCCGCATCATTGGGTCCATGGAGGACTTAGGCATCCAATTTGTTTACCATTAGTCGAGAGGTAACAGAAGGGTCAGGCTCTGCAAATGTTTGGGGATGGTGGGAGTGAGACGGAAGTCCGTGTTGACGTTCCTTTTGGCACAACAACATGCAAACAGAATATTGCTACTCTGTTTCTCCTGAAAGAGAAAGATAACACATGGATGTCTTAGCTCCCAAGGTCTTTGTAGTTGGGTCTCAATTGTGCTGATGTCCCTCAGTGGTCAATGTAACAGTAATGTTCAAGGGGCCTGCTGGTGTGAGCTTCTAGATTATTATGAGATCAAACATGAATTTAAATCTACTCTAACCAGGGGTTTTAAAGAAATAGAAAAAGATGGATCAGGGATTTGGAACAGAAAAGAATGATACTTCATCCAAATTAACCAGACCCGACACCTTCCAAGGAATTCCTAACTAAAACTACAGAACAAAGTCAACTTGTGACTAACACACAGTTTCATTCATTCACAGTGTTGATTTCAACAGCAGATTGCAAGTTACCATTCAAACAAAACATAAAATCAAACCTCATCCCTTGAAAGCTTCACAAATCAAATGATTAACTTAAGACAAACACCATTCTGGAACAGAACATGAAGTAGATTAAGATCTAGTTGCTTCTACTGTCAGTGAGACAGATAAGAAAAATTTACAAATTTGGCACAATCACCAGTGTACAGAAAATCTGTGGCTCTGAATTGTTTCCATTTACACTAAGAAAACTGAGAGATACATTAGTCTTCTACTCAATCTAACTCCTAGCTACCAGTTCTATTCTACATTCCTCTATCTACTACTTTTTAACCCTACAAAGTTCCCACTCCTACTACTTTTTGTTTTCTAAACTAGAAGTTCTAACCTTTACAAAGAGGCAAGAATGCCTTATATACAAAATGTAACAAAAAGAATGTGTTGCCCCTTGCATTAAGGTTTACAAAATATCTTCTTGGTTGCAGGAAGGTTGGCTCCCAGATCTTTCGAAGAGAGTCGGTTGTGCATTCAATGTGAATCCTCGTTGTCCATGTTGATGAAAGATTTCTGGGAAAGATCCATAGATCTTTAGCTGTTGCAGCATTAACTCTTTGTCTTTGTGTCCACCTTGAACTCTGCTCGGGGCAGCCTTGAATGCTTAGAATACCATCATTAATACTAATCCACCTCTTTCCAGTAGTCACTACAATTGTCCCTGTGACTCATAGTTTCTTCTTCCCTTCGGCCTTTCTTCATTTTTTGGACCTTTCTATCCGTTGACCACTTCTGGAAGTACCATCGGGCCTCCCTGTAGATCTTTGCATTTCGCCCGAGCCAGTCCATCGTCTTCTGATCTCATAAAGAATCCATCTAGTTTTCATTCTGTTGGTCTTCCACAGGGGTGGTCAATTGATCAAACTGTTGCAGGTCAGCCCTCTTAGCTCCTCCTGATTGGTTAGACATTTGCCACGCCAGATTCTCGGGCAGTCAAAAGTGATCCCCATTGAATCACATGTCGGTGAGACACTTATCATGTCTCCCCGATGCGATTTTGTCTTATGACAGTTATCGGCATAGCGCAGACTAGTTGGCGAGACCCTTCAGTGAGCTACAAAAGTCATACCGAGCTCATCCTGTATCGGCAAGACTGCATTCTTTCGACAAGACCACATGGCGAAGTCCTTCTTCTGTCAGCGAGCCCATTTCTTTATGTCGAGGAGACATCATCGGGTCAGCAAGACATCTTACCAAACCCGTTCTATTCATTCAGAGTCTCCCTGAGTTCCTTCAGTTTCCCCGAGCTCGGCCTTTTCGGCGTGACCTCCTCATGTCGGTGAGACTTCTCGCCGAGAGCATTGTCTTTTGGCGATCTCCTATCATTTCAGGAAGACATCGCTCGGTCGCTGAGACCTCATAGCGATCCTAGATCACTACATCAATGCCACTTTTGTTGATGTGACCTCACCCCTTCAGCCAAACATCATGCCGAAGGTTTTATCCTTCACCAAACCTTTGATTTCGTTTGGGGCCTCCTTCTTTCAGGCAGACCTATGGAGATACCCTTTCTGTGTCGCTGAGACCCTAGCGCGTCGGCTAGACTTTATGCCAAAGGCATAACCTTTTACTGAAGGTTTCATTTCAGGGAGACCTATTTGTTAGTCACGCTGAAATTTTGTTTCACATGTGTCAACATAACATCCTCTTGTCGGGGAGACTTCCTGTAGATACCCTATGCCTTCACCGAAAAATCTCCACATGCTCACTTTTGGTCGCGATGACAATCTCATCCTCTCACCAATGAAGCAATATGTCGATGAGAATTTATGGGTCGGCAAGACTGCCAGACCTCACTGCGATAGACCTCCTCTTGTGCTTTGTCGGCGAGACCTGAAGACTTCACCGAGACATCTCCCCGCCACAAAGGCCTCTCACCAAAAGGCATATCTTTCTTGGTGGTCGATGAGACATGAAGCCTTCGGCAAGACTTTTTGGTGAAGAGAAAACCTCCTACCGATGTATGGATCCCTTTGCCGCCAGTCAGTGATACATTGAGATCTCGTTGAGACCTTTCTCCGAAGGAAACTCCTCATGCCAAAGGGAAACTCCCAGTCGTCGGGATGATCACCTTTGTCCTGCCGATAGATGCCTGCATATAAATCCCAATTGTTATGACACCCCCAAGGTCTTGCTGATAGACAACACATACGCATGTTATCCAAATTCACTGATAGTCAGCAAGACATCTACAAGGTCTTGCTGACTTTCTTCTTAGAGAAAAATTATGACCAACTAAACTGAGGAATGCATTTCAACTGAGATCCCTTGGAAAATATCATCATGTGAGTGATTTAATCCTACAAAACAGAGTCCCCATTAGTCCTTAGAAGCACATAAGATACATTATAATGGAATCAACTAATGCTTATAATTATTTCATTGAATACTTAACAAGAAGGGAACCAACTTAAGCCGAGACAAAACCAAAATTAAATCAGAACAAAAGACAAACTTAGGAAGAAACAGAAGAACTCCAAGAGCAAAGCAAATAACAAAGGCAAAGAAACCAGAAGAGAAAGGGGGACCCATTTTGTTCCAGAATAAAATGGGGTGGTTATGCAAGGCATAACAGTCCACAGTCGGCCACCTGCAAGAGATGGTTTTCCTAGGGTTTGTGAATGCTAATGTTTTGCTATTTGGAAGAGCCTTTAATGTAGCGGAAAAAGGGGACCAACGCCCCACGAAAGTCGGCCCGAGAAAGGAGATTGGCTTGATTTTGGGCCGAGACAGTGGATCAAACTACGAGACCTGATGGGTAGAGGGACGGATCATGAAGGTCATCTCAAATGGCGAGGCTAAGGCAGAAATCTACAGACAGAAGTTCGCAGAAAGACCCCTGCAATAGACCGAGACTTGAACATTTCAGCGAGGTTGGATTTGGTCAGCAGTCCATGGGGCAGGGTTCGTGCATTAGAAAGGTGGGGTAAAATGGCCATTTGGATCACCAAATCCCAAAGGGAATTCTACAGATGAAATTTCACAATGGCGGACCCGATAGAGGTCGAGGGTTCCCCGTCTAAGGTTCATGATCTTTATGCACTCGGGACGGCCTATTAGGGGCACCCTCCTGCTAGGGCGGATCCATTAGGAGCATTCACCGTTTCAAGTTTCAAGCATGTTTTCAAAGGATGGCGATGGCAGTGGCATGGGTGCAGGTTTGCAGGGCACGAATGCCCTGGTTGAAGAACGATCATGGTGACTGTGAGTTCTCCACGCAGCCCGCGGGAGATTACGAAGGGATTTTGCAATTTCAAAATGTGGGTTTTGTTTGTCGGACTTTACTCTACTTGATTTTTAAGTGCTCCTTTAAAGATTTAATAACTTTTGTGGAAATTGAAGAAAACCTAACACATGGTCTGCAAGAGAAAACCTACGTGTAAGACCTAATGAAGAAGGCTAAGCAAACAACTAGTAAAACCTTCGGATCGACAAATGAACTTGGCGGGCACGAAGGCATCATTTGCAGGGCTCTCTGACTCATTATGAAACACTGGCAGATGAAAATGATAGCTCAAGGTTGGTGAACAGGCAGCAATTTGAAAATAGCCGCGAGAGCGGCGAAGTCTGCTAGGTGGATGGCAGTCGAAGATTCGTTGCTTGAGCAGTTAGCAATGAAAATGACATCGGAAGGTGCGGGTCTCGCGGCATGGAAGGGCGTCAGACGAAGGCTGTTCAGAATGGCCAGGAAGCCAAGGAAACTTGCATGGGGTGGACCCGCATTGCTCCAAGGATGCAAATTTTGAGGAATGAAGGCAAACAGCTAAGGAAGTTTCGTAAAGGCCCAAAGCCTTAGAAATTTGAGGGTAGCAAAACATGGTCACTTCAAAATGATTCCTCTAAGACTCATTGACCACTCAGTACTCAAAATGGGGGGCACACAAAATGAGGTAGTGACAAAAGCTTCTCGTCAAAGTGGAGAGAGAGAGGGGGTCCCCGTTCTGAATAGGGGTGTGTGCTATGGGCACAACAAAAAATTGTAACCCTGTGAATTTGTGAAAATGGCTACTCCATTGGTAGTTGAAGTCAAGGATAGACCTCGTCCGAAATTCAAGTGGCATCCTTTCAAATATGTGAGACCAAGCCCTTAGATGCATTTTCGTCTATTTCGTACGGTGTCTTGCATATTGAAGACATTAGGACATATATTCATGCTAATATTGAGGAATTAGGGAGCTCACAGTTGTTGAATTTATATTCCAAACACATTGTTGGAGAGGATTTATGTGTTAAGCCCGAATTCAAAACCCTAGAGGAGAATAAATTCACGCAGATTGTGAAATTTCCAATGTTTGATGAAAGCAAATGGGTCCAGTATATCTTGATTCGATTTCATGCTGAATTTATGTGGTTGATTCAGCCTTTCAAGATTACAAAAGAAGCTATAAGCGCTCTTACAAGTTTAAGTTCCTCTAGTGGATTGTCAATCTTGAAGTCTATAAAGAATTAGACAGTCACTGATGCAACTGGTTCGATATTTGATAGAAGAGCTATGACAATTGATAACATCATTGATGTGGATGTGAAATTTTCCTCGATGGCCATTAGTTACAGGATATATCATTCTAGCCAAGAAGATTTTGTATTTGGTATAGCCATATATGCAGTATATCAAATGGTAAAGGAGAATGCAAAGTATGATTTATGTGAGTTGCTTCAAAGTCAGCTTATGGAGAATCTTGGTAAGATAAATAAAGACAAGAAGAATTCCTTTAAATATGGTAATTTGTTGTTGTGCTTGTTCTTTTATTTCATGAATGAAGTTCTGGGAGTTGGGAAAGTGCACTGGAAAAGCGATAAGCCTATTGTTGTTCAGATTAGAGATATCTTGTTTGGAATTGGTGATATGCAAGCCAGGAAAACTGTAATTTGGGGATATTCAAGAACTTTTAGAATGTGATGCAAGCCAGGGAAATAATTCCTACCTCTATTGTGGAGAAGTATAAGGATACAATCTATTTTATGGTGGATATTGTTCAATCCTTGATGGAAGTTGTAGAACCTAAAACAGTTTGGATTATGCCAATGGGTTATGAAGTTGAGGAGAGAATCTTGGAGCTATATGCACAACATTTGTTGAGTAAGCCTTTGGATCCATCTAAAGAGATTTTTGGAACATATGCAGAGAAAAATATGCAAGTCCATGAGCAGTTGAAGAAACCAATGATAGTCTGGAGAGTAATGAAAGAAGTGGAAGTTTTTGCAGAAAGCATGGGCATATCTAAAGAAGTTGTAAGAGAAGCCAGAAGGATGAGAGAACAAGCTAAAACCGAAAAAGGAAAAGAACCTACTAGAATAGAATCTACTAGTCTGGCAGCATCCTTTGCCTGAACTAGATCAAAAAGAAGCTTTGCGCCCCTATCCGGTCATGCAAAGAAGTCAGCCCCTATAAAATCTCAAATTAAGACATCCGGTAAAAGGAAGAAGGATAAGAGCACAAGAGTGTATGCAGCTGTTTCAAAAGATGAAGAGAGAGAATCTGATGAAGAATTCAAATAAATAAAGCATATGAGCACTCAAGCAACAATAGTCTCTAAGGACAAATCCTCTAGTGAAGAGGAGAAAGCAAAGAAGAGGATGAAGCCTGACAAACTAGGTATGTCTGTAGAAGAAGTTGAGAGAGGAATAATCAAAGATGGTAATCTTAAGCCCCTATGTGAAGTGTATGGTACCTTTGATAATGTTGGACAAAGAGTTCTTGAGGAAGCTACAATAAAGTATTTGAACAATTTCAATATGACTCTTGTTGAGATAATCACACAGTTGCCTAAGGAACTGTATGAAATTTTGGAGATGAGGAGAGTTAGTGCTAGAACTGAAGAAGAGCAGCTGAGAGAATGGATTCTTGTAAATCTAAGTTTGATAATTTCTATTGAGGAAATGAAGAAAATCCTAAAATAATCAAAAAGAGAATTCAAGACCAAAACAAGAATAAACAAGCTTATGATGGGTAGGACTGAAGAGGTAGCAAAAGAAACTAAAAGAATTCTGAAGGAAGTTCTATTAAAGAATAGAATTGATGTTGTTTCTAAAGAAATGCATGTGAAAGATACTTCATCCGGTTTGGTAAATGAAGAGGTTACAATTGAGGACACTCATATTCCTCCTGATGTGCATGTTACAGAAGTACCTATGGAGACTGGAGCTCCTAAAGTTGTGTTGATTGAAGAAAAGGAGATATCAGTTGAAGAGGTTGAAATTCCAAATGACAAGCAAAAATCTGCAACTGAAGAAACAGTGGTTGAGGAAAGAAGGTTGAAGTTAAGGGAGTTCCAATAGAAGCAAGAGACACTAAAAATGCAGTGAAGAAATTTCTAGAAGAACAATAGGGAGAATTTGACCTTGAACTGGGAGAAGGTCCTATTCATTTTTCTACTTTGTCTCCAATTCAAAAAATGAAAGTTGCATCATTTGCACAAGCTAAGGCTAGGGAAGAAATTTTGAAGTCTCACATTGAGTGAGTTATTGAATCTTGCATCTCATATTCTGGAGAAGATCATGCCCACTCATGTTAAGGATCCATCCAGTTCTTCCTCTGGTGAGCTGAAGAAGCTTATTAATTCGATAAGTATTCATTTTGAGTCACTAGAGAAGTCAGCTTTGGTCAAGGTACAGAAGGAGTTTGATGACAAAAGGTTTAGTAGACTGAAAGGAATGATAGCTAATGATAAATATTTGTTAGCTACCTATATGAAGAATGTTCAAAGTGCGCTATCTGAAGGTGGAAAGATCTATAAGTCATGTTTGTCTTTGTCTAAACTTACTGAGGAGAATGAGAAGATGATAAAGGATCATGAGAAATAGTTAGCTGCTATTTCTGATGCTTTTGATCCTTTAACTGTTCCTGTTGGAGAGCAAGAAGGTCAAGTTATATCCCTACTTGACAAAATAAATATTTTGAAGCATGATAATGACAGAATTGTGGAAAGTGCTTGTGAACTTAGAGGCCTAATTGGTCCAAAGATGGAAACTATGTTGAGTGCTTTGAAGGAAGCACAAGATGCTTTGGCGGTCAATGATCCGGTGAACCTTGAATCAATAGAGATGAAATATTATTTACTCTATGGTCACATAACTATTCTAGAAATCCTTAATAAGTGTTGGGACACAAGCCTGAACTTGATGAAGACCAATTTTGCAGATATTTTCCAGTTTGTGTAAGTTGTTGAAATAATTTTGTACATATGCAGTTTGAAGTTTTTGTTTGCAGATTCCCCATCTTTTCCATTGATGTCAAAGGGGGAGAATAGAACAGTGAAAAATTTATATCCATCTAAGGGGGAGTTGTAGTTTTGAGCTGTGGATGAATATCTTTTTGGAGTTTTGGTTGGCAGTGTATTTATGTTGGTACTGATCAACACTTAGTCATTTTTCACTAAGTGTTGCCATCAATGCCAAAGGGGGAGATTGTTGGCAAGAGACACTACACATGTTTTTTGGTGTTGTCATTGATGGCAACCCTTGCCAGTAAGTCGATCTACACGTTGTAATTTGATCATACCAGCAAATAGATTGAAGACCAGTGATCATTTGTTAAGTTAGAACAGAGCATCCGGTAGATTTGTGTTCTTCGATTCATATGCAAATTTTATGTTATTATTTTGTGTTTTGGATCTCAGGGAAGATTGGTCGATGCAT
This sequence comes from Sequoia sempervirens, assembly GCA_007258455.2. Taxonomy (NCBI): domain Eukaryota; kingdom Viridiplantae; phylum Streptophyta; class Pinopsida; order Cupressales; family Cupressaceae; genus Sequoia; species Sequoia sempervirens. The sequence goes on along the minus strand of VDFB02047230.1, from coordinate 75,508,688 downwards.
AATCTATGTTATCTATAAATCTTGGTGTCTCGTATCGATTTGAGTGTAAGTTAGAAGGTCTGGTTGACAAATTTTATGTTCATCAATGTATGAAAGCCAACTTGGTGAATATAGTGTGTCACAGATATTTGAGGAGTTATTGTTTAAGTATTCTTGTGTTCGAGCATTTTGATTTGGGTCCTCACTATGTTGTAGCTGACTCTTGTAGATGCGCGTTGAATATTATGGATGATTTGAGTTGACAGTTTGTGAATATTTCTTATTTTGTTGAAGCCAACATGAAGCAATTAAATCCCTTGTAGCAAATATATATAAGTGATCATTTATATCATTTTGATATATGTTCGATGTGAGTTGATGTGTGTTGTGAATGTCAAAAGGTCAGTAGAGTGACTATGCACAATTTCACTTGTGCATTAAGGATTTTTGGTGGGAGTTGAAGTAGAACAGAGCAGAAGAGTAGAATCAGTCAGAAGGTCTAGAATTCAATTGTTGAGCCTAACCGAAACTACAATCAAGCATTTGTAGATGCTACTTTCTCAGTTCAAATATTTTGGATGTAATCCAAACTTTTTTAAGGTAGTAAGCCTTTCTGTTTTTGAGCAGTGAGCTCTATGCAGTGTGCATGAATGCAAGTGCATTCTCATTTTGTAAACTTTTCTTTTGAGTATACTCAGAACATATTGTGGATTGACCTCCACCATGGTTTTTCCCCTAAGAGGATTTCCACGTAAAAAATCCTTGTGTTATGATTTTGTAGTTACTTTTCTTATGTGCATGCATTTTTATTTTGTTTGAATGTTATCAGTACTTTAATGATCGGATTAGTAGAGTTAAAAATTGCACAACACTAATTCACCCCCCCTCTTAGTGTTGCTTGATTCCAACAAGGTAGGAGGTAAGGAGGAGGATTTACAAGAGAATTTTGTGTTCATGGAGACCAAGTAGAAGCCTAGAAGGGCTTCTAAGCATATTGACAATTGAAATTGATGATTCCCTGGTTCAAAACACACCAAGTGTGGAACCCGTCGGTGAGAAACCTGTGCAGGAGGAGGAGGGTGTTAAGCAGAAGCCTGGGAAGGCCAGAACCTCTTAAGGTTAACTCCCTATCAGAGTACTTCTCCTATCTTAATGATGAATCCACCTAAACATTCAAACTCCTTGACATGGCGAGGGTGGGGGCCACTGGTACTCTCAAATTGGAAAAGTGGACTCTACAGGAATTCAACAAGGTTAACATCAAAATCAAGGGATTGAAAGAGAATGTGTGGAATATTCCAAAAGGATTTTCCTTAAATATTATAATTGATATAATTGTTTATCTTGAGTGTTCGTTCTTTGATTTCAAGTCCTTATATGAACAATGCCTAGCTGATTTAGAGGCCAAGGTGTTGGATACCAACACGGACATCAAGAATTGCTACATGCCTATCATATTTTTATTACGAATAGTGCAAATTCATTGGAGGTCCTATTCCACAAGATCAGTGAGCTAAGAGAATACCAACTATATTTTTCTAAGCTGATGAAGAAGGATCAAGTGACTAAAGGAAATGAGAAAGTTAGAAAGGACGATGTTAAAGGCCATGCTACTAGAGGGATGGGTAACTTGAGGAATAAATTTGAGGACAATAAAAAATAATTGTTGGACATGATTGGCCTTCATAGGAACCAAGAACTTGAGGTGTCCAACACCTTAAGAAACATGAAGTAGTGTCAAGTTCTATGTTTTTCTTGTTTTGTTTCTTTGTTGTTGGGTTTTTGTTTATTTCTTGTTATTTTGTTGCTTTTTTGCTAATGGTTGTTGTTGATAGTTTATTGTTATATCTTTAGAGCAATATTTTGCATCTATAGTTTAAAAGGGTTTTGGGTCCCTTCAAAACCTTATTTTCCTATATAATCAAAGCATTATTCAATACTCCTTATAGAAGAAGCCACTCCATGATATATCTCCAATACATCCAAAATTTAATATCATACTCTAAACATATCCTTATAATGATGATTACATCCTTTATATAGACCTTCTCCTAATAATCTAATGGAGGGGTCATCCTAATGAATTCCTACTCATCACCTAATATAATTAGTTACACAAATTATCCACATGAGGTAATATATCTAACTTATGGGATGTGCATCGTGTTTTAGAATCTCCATCCACCTACATGCATTATAATATCATATCCTATGTACCTAAAAAAATTATCACACATTTCTCATACAATATCAAACATGAACGAACAATGCTTGATATATTGAACATAAAGCAACATATTGGTGAGAGATTTGAAACCTTCCAATAGTGATGGAGAAGTGTTGTAATCCATTTCTCTTGGACAATATTGGAAAATTAACTTTTTATTTATATTTTCTACAAACCTCAACCTTGAAATGGCCTTCCATTTTTTGTGTGTCCACATTTGATGAAATCATTGTAAATAAGGTAACCATTAAAAAATTCATAATTTCTAAAGGTTTGATCAAAATATACTCCAAAGAAAATGAAGATAATAATAATCAAACCAATAAAAAGCCACTATTTTGGGGTAAAAACAAAAAAATAGTTAGTGAAAAGGTAACTAACTCTAACCATGTTCAAGACACATCACAAGAACAAGAAATATCCAACATGCAAGTTGTCCAAAACCAAACTAATGTTTTCATCCTATAAGTAAATCCCACACCTTCCAACAATTTATAATTAAAATTAAATCCCTTGGGAGAACCCATGGACGTTGTATTCTAAAATATCATCCAAGAAAACATGATTTTATTCCTTCACACTAAAATATTTAACAAGAACCAACCCAATCCCACATGGTACAAAGATAATGAATACTAGGAATACCACCATATCAAATGCCACAATACATCTAAATTAATGAAAGTTAAAATTGAATTCAATATCTTATCAACTATGGTGAGATTGAAGTAGAAGGGCACAAATCCTCCTCATTTAATGATCAATTGAGTATTTATCAAGACCCTCTTCCAAAGAAAAATGAAAACCATCCCTCAACATCAAATCAAGGTTCATCTCATAATAATTGTGCCAACACTATATCTAATAATAGATCATCACAACTCCATCATTATTCATATCAAATAAGTTAATCCACCAACATAAAATCATCTAGTTGTGTTGTCATAATTAGGCATGGAAAATTAATCATGTACTCAATATAACCTCCTAGAACATATTGGGAAAAATTTGGCACATATATCCATCCAAGAGCTTGTCAAAACACCCAATGTTCACAAGTAAATAATGGAATGCACCTTAAAAGAGTTGTAAATCTCTAATGATCTACACCTAAATAAATTGCATGCCCTAATTGGTCAATTATCTCATTCATATCAACCTAAAATTAGTCCAAATTATATTCCTCCCATTGATCCTTCACACAAAATCTCCATATTGAAGCCATTAGCAAAAGAAATAAATTCAAAATAGTCTTCATTGATGGTGGGTCTAGCCTAAATCTTTTTGCATAGAAATTATCTAAGAAATTATGGTTTTTGAGGAGGATATGGAACCTCAAAAGAGAATAAAAATAAAGGACTATGATGGTTTAGAAATAAAATCTAATGGAACCATTTGTCTCCCCATTTAGTTCAATCTAGTGATGCAACAAACACTATTCCACATTCTTGGCCTTTATCTCCCCTACAAATTTACTCTCAATTATCCATGGATTCATGTCATTTAGTTCATATGATCCACCTATCACTAATACATCTAATTCCCCCACAATGATGTATAAATCACAATTCTCACAAATCTTCAACCCTTTCAATATTGCAAAATATCGGAAGGTTCCTACAAATAACCACATCACTGTCCTAAAACTAAAATTGCAATCCCTACAACATCACTCATATCCTCATCATATGTTGATCCTTCTCCTTGGTATCATAATCCTCTTCTCCCATACTCAAGATCAAGTTCAAGATCATGAAAAAGAGATGTGGATAATATTAGATTCTTTATGCCTTCTATGTGGACAAGCTTCCTCTCTTTCTACAATCTTATGGAAACCTCAACCCTAAAATAATAAATCACCTAGCATCATTCAATGTGGTTATATAAACTTTTTCCAACATGGATTCATATCTAATGATACAATTGACAAAGACATCAATTCTTGGATCTATAAGGATGAAGAATATACACAATGTTTTCTTGATAAAACCTATCCAACAACACTTTGTATATAAAAATATGGGAATAAGTGCCTCATATTACATGAGAAATGAATTATTGAGCTAATCACTATCAAGGTCAATCATTATAATATTGGCCTAGGATACATTATGCTAGAAAAATAATCATATCATATCAATGATGCCTTCAAGACTACGGAGGGATCTTTTCCCATTATTAAATGTTTCAAAGGATGATACATTTAATACTCCATCAATTTTATCAACATTTTCAATGATTTATCCAACAAGACCATCACCCCTATCACCAAAAGTTACACCAACCTTCCTCTCATTTACCCCAAAATCATTTTTTGGGACCAACAAAATTTTGTGCCTCTCAAAACATTCAAAAATAATGAAGTTGTAGTTGGATTCATGGGAATTCATGATGATCTACCAAAAAATGAACACAATATTTTTTCAGAAATTAAATTAGATACAACTAAGTTCAAGGAACAATCTAAGTTCCTTAGTCCAAAATTTTTTAAAATAAAAAAATCCAAGACCCCTAGTGAAAATCTCTCTAAGAAATTATTGGAAACAAAAGAAAGGGGAATTTAAAAATGGAATTTTGTCAATGAAAACCCCTTGGGGTATTGATATATGAGGAACTTATCCTTTCCATAGCATCCCAATTGTGGTACAACTAATCTTCAATATTGGTCAAAGAAACAAAGAAAGTTAATCTAGGTAAGAAACGAATCCCAAAATCACATACATTATAGAAATCCTAACATTAGAAGAATAGGAAACCATCACAAACCTTCTCAGGAATCCATAGATATCTTTTCTTGGTCCTATGTAGATTTTTCAGGCTTAGATCATTCACTTGTTGTGCAACATCTTTTGTTACATCCAAATGCTAAACCAATAAAGAAAAAACTCTACCAAATGGATTCAAATGCTTTCCTCTTAGTCAAATAAGAGAAAAAAAATTGAAGGTTATATTTTATAAGCCCGTATACTATCCCAAGTGAATTTATAATTTAATCATTGTCAAGAATAAACACATACGAATCATAATTTATAAAAAAAAATAGAGATCTCAATAAAACATGTCCCAAGGATGAATTTCCTCTTCCAAAACATAAACATCATTGTTGACCTTATAGTAGGGCACATGATGCTATCCCTAATGGATGGTTACTCTAGATACAACCATGTTTACATCACCCTTAAAGATCAATGTAAAATAGCTTTTACTACACCATGGGACACATTTTTTTTATTAGGTTGTGTCATTTGGGATAAATAATACAGGGGCTACATACCAAAGAGAAATGGTTATAATTTCCCATCACATGATTCATGACATCATGGAGAATTATGTAGATGATCTACTAGATAAATATACAATAATTTAATGGAATACACAATTTCTTAAGAAGGTATTTGAACACTTGAAAGAGTAAAGTGAGCACCTTAATCTATGCGCCTTTGATTTCACATCAAGGAATTTTTTTGGATTCATTGTCTCCTAGCAAGGCATAGAATTCAATTGTACAAAATTTAGTACCATCACAAAAATACCTCCTCCACAAACTCTCAAATAGATATGTAATCTCCAAGGAAAGCTTTAGGCCATTTGAAGGTTCACTATAAAGCTCATTGATGAAATTCAATCATTCTCCCATCTCCAAAAGAAAAATAACACCTTTCATTAGGATGAATATTTTTAACAAGACTTTGAGAAAATAAAAGAGTATCTTGCATCAAAACTTATTCTCATGGTGTATATTCTATGAAAACCACTTCTTGTCTAAATATCAACAACATTAGTTGCCCTGGGGGTATAATTAGAAAAATGTGATATAAAAAGGCCACGAGTGGGAAATCTATTACATCGATAGAACTTTAGTGGGCTATGATCTTAACTACACCCCTACAAAAAAAAATGCCTAGCTATTATTTTTAGCTCTCAAAATTTGTGACACTACATGCTAAGTCATAAAACCAAGATCAGATAAAAAAATTGATCCACTAAAGTATCTTTTATCCATAGCTTCTATCAAATGTCATATGAAAAAATAATTCATAATATTAAGAAAAATTGACATCAAGTATGCATACATAAAATCAATAAAAGGATAGATGATGGTCGATTAGCTAGAAAAAACACCACTCACCAATAATCACCCATTGATCAAACACTTTCCTAATGAATCTATTTTCACCTTGGATGATTCAATAGCTTTCAAACTATACTTTGATGATTCCTATACAAATTATGGATCAAGAAAAATAATTCTATTTTTCACTCCATATGGAGATATCATTCCTCATAAATTTAAATTGGGTTTTCCATGCACAAATAATATTCCAAAATATGAGACCTTATTCAAGGGTATTAAAATAGTAATCTAATGGAACATCAAAAATTTCCTAGTATATGGAGATTCATAGATTGTCATAAATAATTTAATAGTGAGTATCAAACAAAGGATGATAAACTAAATCCCTATAAATGGATGGTTGATAGCTTCAAGGAATAATTTCAAACATCCAATTTGAACAAGTACCCTAGATTAAAAATAGAGATTTAGATGCAATGGATACTACTGGATCCCTCCTAGATATACTATAGTATAGCCATCATTATGAGATATTGATCAAAAATATTTTTTTCCCCATATCTAACTTCCTTGAATATAAGCTTATAAGTGAACTTGTTGCCTAATGTAAAACATTTATCCATTGTTCTCCATGCTTCACTATCCTTGACAAAAAATTTATTAAAGGAGCTTTAATGGTTCTCTACTAAGATCCCTAATCTTAGAAGAATATTCACTCTAACTCAAAGAGGTAAATGATGGTATTTGCAATGCATATAATAGCAACATGATCCTAGCCAAAAAATTCTTAAGTATAGGCTACTACTAGCCCACTATGGAAAATGATGCATATTTATACATCAATAAATATTTAGTTTTTCAATATCCTGGAGACCTAATTCATGTACCATAGTAAGCATCACAACCCATCACTACTCCTTGGCACTTTTCACAATTGGGCCTCAATCTCACTGTCAAGATTCACCCATCCTCGTTCAATGGTCACAAATTCATCATAACTATAATCGAATAATTCATTAAATGGGTGGAAGCTATTCCCTTCACATGCACCACTAGTCAAAAAATCACCAAATTTATCCTTCATTTCTCCATTTTCATTGATAATAGAAAATTCTTCATAAACCACCATGTTAACACTCTTTTTGAATGCTTTCTTACTGTTAAAGGTTTTGGGTTTCCTCTAAAACCTATTTGTTCCATAATCAAAAACACTCTTTTTGAATGATTCCACATCTAACATTGTTGGTCCACTTTGTATTATTATCAAATTAATGGTCAAGTAGAGGCATCTAATAAAACATTTCTCAAAATATTTTAAAATATTGTTGAAAAATTTGGTCATGATTGGCATCTCCAATTCAATTTGCACACTCACTAGTGTGACTCTATACTCATAAATATTAGGCTCTAAATACATATTTCCATTTGATATTAAAATCCCTTTATTGTGCATATCCTTGCATAATCTCATTAATGATGATGAGTATTGGGTCGCACACTTGTGTGAATTATAACTACTTGATGAGAGACACCTCAATTCCCTAAATCATTTACAATATTATTAAAATTGTCTCTATCATAGCTACAATAAGAAAATAAAAATTTCTAAGTTTGAAATTGGTGATATTGTGATAAAAAAATTAGAGGAATATTCAAGACCGAGATAATTGTTATCTATGTGGACTTGTACCTTTGCTAATTTCTTAGCTCAACAATCCAATGAAACATAGAAATACTCCACTGCTTGTGGGTTTCACATAGCTTGGAGTGAATCTCTAGAGAGGATTGGTTTCCTTGTTGGAATCACCTAAACTTGAACTAAATTATTGTTGTTATACTAAGAAAAAGGGTAGGGAATGACTTGAAATGAAACCTAAATTCTACTGAGGTGATGCACCAAATTACTATTGAACCTATGTTTTTTCAAAAAAATTGTCTAAAACTTAGATATTTTCTTACACAACTCAACTAGCTTGCAAACTTTTTACATCAATGTTGTTTAAGAATGTTGAATGTTTCACAATTTTGAAGGAAAAAGAAAATTTTCTTAACTATAAACTTATTATACTCATTACATGACCTATAACCTACCAAAATATATTTATTTCTTGTATCAAAGGTCTTTTGAATGAGTCATTTATTTGAGGTTGTACATAAAACATAAAAAAAAATACATAACTTATTGCAATGTACATGAATAAGCAAGAGTTGAGGAGGTAAAAGTTGAATTTTATTACCTAAAAGTGTTGTTACAACAATACATAGCTTTCCTACTCCACTAGTTTGAATTACCTGCGCACATGATGGAAGCCACCTTGGGGGTACCCCATGTTCCCCCTCCCATGTCCCCTTCTGACTGTGTATTGGCCATAGCACATGCTCCACTTCCTTCCTCGAGGAACCCTCCCAGTCTTGTTGCTGAAGAAGTGCCTGTGATTCCTGTCCTGCTAGAATCTAAGGGTTGGAAGAATGTGTTGCTCAACTCCTCCCAAAGTCCCACAACGGATAAGTTTCATTCTCAACCGAAAGTGGTGAGCTCCATCTTTGGCACTGAAATCTCACTCCTAGATTCCACCAGTGATAGGATCATTTCTTCCATGGAGAGCTTGGTTGTGGGAAAAAAAAATCTTTCTGCCCTACCATAGATATGGTTAGAAGATGGTCGGCTAATAAATGGCACCTTAAGGGTAGTGTTGAAGTTTTTCCTATGGCTGGAGGGCTTTTCCTGTTCAAATTCATGGATTCTAAGGATCTGCTCTCTATCCTATCTTTGATCGCTTGGGTCTATGGGAAACATATCCTTTCTCTCTATTGTTGGAAGCTTGGTTTTGACCCTAGCGAGGACCTCAACAAATTTTCTCTCGTTTGGGTTCGTATGTCAGGGTTTCCATTGGAATACTGGGATGAATCAATATTTCAATGTATTATGGATTCAATGGGCCACTACATTGCTTTAGATATCATCACCAAAATGAAGTCCAGGTTAGTTTTGGCTAGATTTTATTTCAATATTGATATTAACAAGACTTTACCCAACTCAGTGACTTTGAGCTCTAAATTTGGGTCTTGGAACCAACAAGTTTGTTATGAAAATGTTGTGGTTTACTGTCAAAAGTGTTCCAAACCTAGGCATCTTGTTTCTGACTATAATTCCACTGTAACAAGCAAACCTAGTGCAAGGAATCCCTCGGTGGATGAAATCACTAACAACTACCCATTCAAGTCTAAGATTCCGAAAATCATTGACTCCCCAGACAAATATGGTCCTACCGAAGACCCTATCACAAACATGGGTATAACATCACCCAAAAAATCCCCTGAAAAACCTATGGATACTGAGTCTCCATCAAATATTACCCCAAGTGAACTAGTGGCCACTGGTGATATGAAGGTGGAAGTCCTGGGAGACCAACCTAATCCCCTAGCTAACTATGACCTAATTAAAGAACTAGAAGAAAGAGAAATACTTAGAGTGGTGTTAGATGGGGAAGGCTCTAGTTTTGGAGTGACTATTACTATTGTCTAGTCACACAGTCAAACCAATGAAGAGGATGGTTGGTCAACCCCAAAGAAGAAGGGAAAACAAAGGCAGATGTTGGTGTGGATACCAAACCAAGCAGACCCAATCAACGACAAACTAGAATTAGGGAAACAACCAAAGAGATAGTTATTGGAAAATAAACGATGTTGGATGCATCCTCTAAGAATATGTCAAAATGAAAGTCTTGTCCTAGAATATAAAAGGGCTAAATAGACCCCATAAATAGATGGTGCTAAATAATTATGTTTGGGAGCACAAGCTTGATTTTCTACTATTACAAGAAGTTAAAATGAAAAAAGAAAATTTGATCTCATAGCTAAAAACATTTGGTCGAATGCTCACTTCTCTTTTAGTGATGTGGATGGGGCTTCAAGAGGATTGGTAGTCATGTGGAACCCTAATAGACTAAGCGGTAATGAACTATTTCAAAATAAGATTAGTTTGGGAGTCCATTTCACCAACTCTAGGTCTTCTTAGATTCTAATCAATATTTACATCCCCAATGTGAGGAATGCTAGGAAATATCTTTGGCTGGAAATCACTGATTGGATCCAGAACAATAATGAAGCTCATTGGTTAGTGGCAAGAGACTTCAATTTTCCTTAATATCCTTCTGAAAAGTGTGGATGCCTTATGGACTATTTTGATAGTATGGTTGAATTGGTTGATCTATTAAGTGATACAAGGTTGGTGGATCTAGACCTATAGGGCCAAAATTTCACATAGACCAATAGGAGAATGGGGGATAACCTAATACAGGTTAGACTTGATAGATTTTTCTTCTCCCCTAATTGGGTTGCTTTACTTAACTCCAATCTAATGGTGCTTCCTCAGACCATCTCAGACCATAACCCCCTATTGCTTATCATGATTAATCACTCTGTTGTGGATCCCTTTCCTTTCTAGTTTGAGATAATGTGGAACTCTCACCTGAAATTTAGAAACAAAATTTTTGAATGGTGGAATGTCCCTATCCATGGCTCCCCCACGTTTAGGGTCTTTCATAAGCTTAAGCATATCAAAAGGATGGTTAAGGGTTGGAATGAATGGGTTTTTGGGGATGTTTTCCATCAGAAATGTGTGCTCTAATAACGCTAAAGTGACCCAAAAAAGGATGGAGGAGGGGGATTTCAATGAGTAGACCTATCAATAGGAGAAAGATTATCACATAGAATGAGACAAAGTTTTGAAAAAAGAAGAAATATTCTGGAAACAAAAATCTAGAATTCAATGGTTGAAAGGAGACCACAACACTTCCTTCTTCCACATCTTGTCCCTCAAGCATAGAAAAAGGAGCCAAATAAAAAATGTGAAAGGTGATTTGGGAGTTGAATCCACTACTCCAACCCAGATTGGTCAAATGGCCTCTGGATATTTCCAACACTCACTATTTAGGCCTATGGAGGCTCCTAACCCTACTGCTGATAACCTGTTACTAGACTCCATCCTGGTTGCTCTAAAGAAATTTGATAATGATGATATCCTTTGTGTTGTCACTCCTGAGGAAGTCAGACTAGTTGTGTTCAGCATGGGTTCCTTCAAGGCCCCTAGACCAAATGGCTTTCCTCTAGCCTTCTTTCATAAGTATTGGGAAATTATGGGAGAGGACTTATTTCTTGCCGCCAAAGACTTCTTCAGGTTTTGAAAACTTCTAAAAAAGTTGAACCATACCTTTATAGCCCTCATTCCTAAAAATAAAGACCCCTAGACTATGGTTGACTTTAGACCCATTAGCCTATGTAATACCATCTATAAGATCTTCTCCAAAATTTTGGTTAACCACCTAAAACCCTTTCTGGATAAAATGATTAGCCCATGCCAAAAAGGATTTGTCCTAGGTCACCACATTTTTGATGTTGTAATTGCCACTCATGAAATCATGCTTTCCATGGATAGAAATAATTGTGTTGGTATGGATTTCAAGCTCAAAATTTCCAAAGCTTATGACAAAGTTCTATGGAGCTTTCTTCCTAAAATGTTAACTAAGTTTGGTTTCAATCAGAAGGTGGTAAATCTCATTTCTAAATGCATATCTATTGTGAGGTACTCTATTCTATTCAATGGGATGCCTCATGGTTTCTTCAAGGCTGGTCATGGAATAAGATAGGGAGATCCCCTTTCGCCATATCTATTTATAATGGTTTCTGATATTCTAAGTAGGAATGTCTCAAGGATGCTTATTGATGGGTCTATTATGGGGGTTAAACCTACCACCTCCCTTGAACCATTTCTATACAATAGTTTGTGGATGATACCATCTTCTTTGGAAAATATTCTATGGTGGAGGCAAGGAAGTGGAAGAATTATCTAAACAATTATGCTTCTAGTTTAGGCCAATACATAAACTATAACAAGAGCATAATCTACTTCTTTGACAGCTCACAAGCTCTTCAAGACAGGGTGACTATCATTCTAGGTTGTAAGAGTGCTCCCCTTCCTTCTGTGTACCTTGGTCTTCATCTCACTGTTAAAGAAGTCACACCTAGCTTTTGGAACTCTATCCTTGAAATAATTCAAAGGAAATTGGCTAGGTGGAAAGGCACTACCCTCAGCCATGCTGGTAAGCTGCAACTCCTTGTTGTTTCTCTTCAAGGGATTCTAGTTTATTTTTTATCCATTTTCAAAATTCCTAGATATATTGTTGAGAAGTTTGAAATAATTCAAAGGAATTTTCCTTGGTCTAGTACAGAGGAAAAAAAATAAGTTGGCTTTAATAAGTTGGGATATGGTCTATCTCCCTAAATCTAGTAGGGGGCTTGTCATATGAAAAATTCAACATAACAATAAATCTCTACTTGCGAAGGTCATATGGGACCATCTAAGGAATAGAAAGAAATGGTGCTTGTTTCTTAATGTGAAGTATCTAAATAATTATCCACTAGTCAAGTGCCTCTTTGATGACCATCCTAGTGGTTCTTTGATTTGGAACAACATCTATAGGAATAAAAAAATTGTTGCAAGCTATATTGAGATGGAAGCTAGGAAATGGTTGCAAAATTAGATTCTAGGAGGATCCCTAGCTACTTGAAATTCCTCTCTCTTAATTTGACTTCAAGAATTCGATGGTTCTTGCAATGATGTTCTTTGGTAGGAATGTGAGAGACTACTTGTGTGGGCTACATGGCTCTATGAAATGAAAAATGTTGGAGATCTGTTGTTCACTTTCCTTTGAGCTAAGGCTTTAGGCTAGGACTCTATAGGACATTCTTATTGGCAACACAAGGGCAGAAAACTAAGAGGGGGGGTGAACTAGTTGTCATATAATTTCAAACTTATTCAACTTTATTAACCTTTTTCTCATATCTGATCAATAACCATGAAAGCATAAATCAACAACACATCATAAACACACATAACACCAAGATTTTTACGTGGAAACCTTGTTAGGGGAAAAACCATGGTGGAGGTCAGTCCACAAGATTATACCCTATTAAAATTATAAAGAAATATGAATGGGGAATGCACATGCATTCAATAACACTACCTAGAGCTCATTGCTCAAATATAGAAGGCTTACTACCCAAAGGAAGACACACTATCTTATAAAAGATTGAATTACATCCACAGAATTTGAACTAAGAAAAATAGCATCTGCTAATGCCTGATTATAGTTTTGGTTAAGCACATGCACACTTATTCACCCTTCTTCACTCTTCTTCACACTTTACTTCTACCTTCAAAAGATCTAAACAATATTCACACATAAGACTCGCACACTTCACACACACATTCCTTCAAATGATAAAGCAAACACTCTTATATATCAGCAACAAGAAATTACATCGCTATATGTCGGCCTCAAGAAAATAATAAAATGAATGCAAACTGTCGGCCCAAAACATTAAAGATTATTAATGTGAATCAACCAAGGTCGGCCACAACATAGTGAATACCCAAAAATAAAATCTCAAACATGAACCACCTTCAAAAATTAATCCTCAAAGATCCACAACATGCTTCAACACCCTGTTGGCCAAGAACATGAAAAACATGAACACGCAAGAGAAAATCTTGAATCATGAGCACCAAGATCAATGTGAACATGAAACATAGATAGATCATGGTATAGAAACATCCACAAACATCATGAATCACCTGAGAAGCATCTGTAGCAACTGAACTTACTAAAATATCACTATCTTTATTCAGGAACATCAACTAAAGCAAAAGAAAAACTATCAGAGTACAAATCTTCATAACATGAACAAATCTTCACATGGATCTCTAAAACTTAACATGGGTAAACTAGATATACTCACCAAGAAACCCTTTAATCCACAACCTCTGATCATCAACAAACTGAACTCACTGACAGACTGAACTTCACTTCACCATTGACAACCTGCAACTTATTTCATTACAATTTTCTCAATATCCTTGACATATACAGCTTCTAAGACATTAATGCTAATAATGTTGACATCAATGACAACCACATATCAGCAACACAACCACAACATCCAAAAATCTCCCCCTTTGGCATTGATAGCAACCCATGATGTGAAAAACACCATCAACGCAACTATCTTCAGCACTTACTCCCCCTTAGGTTCTAACTCTTTTCTCCTCAACAATTCTTCTTCCCACATGACTCTTCTCCTCAGATAATTCACAATTTTTCATATGAATCTTCTCTTCCTTTGACATCAATGACAAGGATCTCTTTTCTCCACATAAGATCTGAACCACATATCTGAACATCTGACTACTCCCCCTGAGTAGCAGCCACCACAACATCAATCCAGATCAAAATATGGCTATGAAATGCACGGATTGATGCATGTTAATGCATCTTAGTTCTAATTAGGAGGGTTAATCACCCCTATCTTCCCTCTGAGACACTCAAAAGTATCCTTAGGCAATGGCTTTGTAAAGATATCAGCAATTTGTTCCTTAGTAGGCACATACTCCAATCTAACTTCCTTTTCACTCACCTTCTATCTTAAAAAGTGAAACTTGATAGATATATGCTTGGTCTTTGAATGTAGCACTGGATTCTTAGAAATGTCTATTGTACTTGAATTATCACAGAATATAGCAATGGGTTCATCATACACAACTCTGATATCTTTCAGCATCTTCTTCATCCATAATACTTGAGTACAATTGTTAGCAACAACAATGTATTTTGCCTCTGCAGTAGATAAAGAAATGGCATTTTTCTTCTTACTTAACCATGAAATTAGCTTCTTACCCAAGAAAAATGCACACCACTAGTACTCTTTTTGTCATCCACATCAACTGCCCAAAATCAACTATTCCCTTCAAGTATTTAAAAAATTCTCTTCATAGCAGTTACATGAGATTCCTTAGGATTGGCTTGAAATCATGCAACAATACATACAACATTCATGATATCAGGCCTAGTTTGAGTCAAGTAAAGCAATCTAACAATCATTGATCTGTATCTATTTTTATTTTCCTTCGGAGAATCATCATTTTGTGTCAACTTGCATCCGGTCACCATAGGTGTACCAACTGGATTTGAATCTTACATACCAAACTTCATTAGCAATTCTTTCACATACTTGGACTGAGATATGAAGATCCCTTTATCTAACTAAGTAATTTTCAATCCCAAAAATAATTTCACCTCACCAATCATAAACATCTCAAACTCATTTTGCATCTCATCAGCAAACTACATGCACAAACTATCATCTCCTCCAAAAATGATATCATCAACAAAGACTTCAACAATCAAATCTTTATTATGATCAATCTTGAAATATAGATTACTATCAGTAGTACCTTTATTGAATCCAAGCTTCAAAAAATCTTTTGAACGATGTTGTTTGCTCTGAAATGAAATTCTATTTTGCTTCCCTAACTGACATTCCTTGCATATAGTATTAGTAGGCTTTACCAACTTAGGAAGATCTCTCACTGCTTGAGTAGAACTTATCTTAACAATATTATCAAAGTTTACATGAAACATTCTCCTATGCCACAACCAACTTTCATCAACTTGAGCAATCAGACAACTTTACTAGAAGCATTTAGGTGAAAGATGTTACCTTTTGTTTTTGTACCTAAAGCAATCATATTTCCAGAAGTTCCCAATATTATACACCTTCCATTCTTGAATTGAAGATTGTATCCCTTGTCAACCATCTGTCTTACACTTAAGAGGTTATGCTTCAAACCTTCCACATACAAAACATCATCAGTATTATTCTTACCATCAAGAGAAATGGATCTTCTACCATAGATTACACTAGCTTTATCATCACCAAATCTTACAACACTGCCATCATACTTTTCCAGGCTCACAAACTTGCTTTTATCACCTATCATGTGATGAGAGCATCCATTGTCAATCACCCATTCATCTTTCTCTTGAGCTCTGGTTGCTAGAGCTTTCTCCACATTTGAGAAACTAATAGATTCAGTAGGGGTTGGATCATTTTACTTGATAGCAATAAATACCCATTCATCTTCACTTCCATTTCCTTTATCAGATTCATCATCTGTCACACCTTCATCAATAGCATAATAGCACTTTCTTTGAAATCTAGGCTTGTTATGTCTTGGCTTAGGGACTATTTCCGTACACCTTGATCTAAAATGACCTATCTTGTTGCAAGAAAAATATTTAATAGGAAATTTTCCTTTATACTTACCTTCTCCTATGGCTACTCTCTTGACAATAAGTGCTTCAAGCTCCTCTAGCTTTCTCTCCTCTTCTTCAATCCCTCTCATTTCCTCCTCATACTTGAATACCTTTCTAGATGAACTTTCTCCTGAATCATAGCTTTGTTTATCTCTCCCAGAGGTAGTAGCCTTGAATGTAGATTCTATCTTAGGGAGAGCATCACCAAACTCACTCAACTCAAAAGCAATAAGCTTACCAACCAACATGTCTCTGGTTACATTTGTTATAGTCCGGAGCTCTTCAATAGTAGTAGGTTTGACTTTGTATGCAGCAGGCAAGGATCTAAGCACTTTAGCAACAATCTTTGATTCTTCCAACTATCCACCAACACATCTGATACCACACACAAGTTCATTCACTCTTTGCATGAAAGTATTAATGTTCTCATCATCACCCATTCTCAACATTTCATATTTCCCTTTCAAACTTTGTAAATTAGCAATCTTCACATTAGCATCACCTTCATACAAAGTTTCCAACTTTTTCCAGATCTCATAAGTAGTTTTCAAATCCATAACATTTGTCATCTCAGAATCATTCAAAGAACTCAACAATTCTTCCTTAGCCCTGATATTATACTCAGCATTCCTAATCTCAGTAGTAGTAGTAAGACCATTCTAAGGAATAACATACCTATTGTATGTAATGCTCTAGTAGGCTTCACCAATGCATCTCAGATGGCACTGCATTCAAGTCTTCCAAAAGGAATAATTTGTTCCATCAAATCTCAGACTATCCTTCTTGTATGTCGCCATCCCGGATCATCTCAAGTTGTTAAACTTATTCCAAGGAACCTGCTCTTATACCAATTGTTGGAAACACAAGGCATACAACTAAGAGGGGGGGTGAATCAGTTGTCACAGAATTTCAAACTTATTCAACTTTATTAACCTTTTTCTTAGATCTGATCAATAACCATGAAAGCATAAATAAACAACACATCAGAAACACACATAACACCAAGATTTTTACGTGGAAACCCTATTAGGGGAAAAACCATGGTGGAGGTCAATCCACAAGATTATACCCTGTTAAAAGTATAAATAAATATGAATGGGGAATGCACATGCATTCAGGCGCACTACCTAGAGCTCGCTACTCAAATATAGAAGGCTTACTACCCAAAGGAAGACACACTATCTTACAAAAGAATGAATTACATCCATAGAATTTGAACTGAGAAAAATAGCATCTACTAATGCTTGATTACAATTTTGGTTAAGTACATGAACACTTCTTCACTCTTCTTCACACTTTTCTTCTTCCTTCAAAAGATCTTAACAATATTCGTACACACATGCCTTCAAATGATAAAGCAATCGCTCTTATATATCCACAACAAGAAATTACATGGCTATATGTCAGCCTCAAGAAAATAATAAAATGAATACAAACTGTCAGCCCAAAATATTAAAGATTATTAATGCAAATCAACCAAGGTCGGCCACAACATATTGAAGACCCAAAAATAAAATTCTCAAACATGAACCACCTTCAAAAATTAATCCTCGAAGATCCACAACACGCTTCAACACCTTGTCGGCCAAGAACATGAAAAACATGAACACGCAAGAGAAAATCTTGAATCGTGAGCACCACGATCAATGTGAGCGTGCAACATAGATAGAGCATGATCTAGAAACATCCAAAAACATCATGAATCACCAGAGAAGCATACGTAGGAACTAAACTTACTAAAATCTCACCATCTTTATTCAGGAACATCAACTGAAGCAACAAAAAAACTATCATAGTACAAATATTTATAACACGAACAAATATTCATGTAGATCTTTGAAACTTAACATGGATAGACTAGATATACTTGACAAGAAACCCTTTAATCCACAACCTCTAATCATCAATGAACTAAACTCACTGACAATCTAAATTTCACTTCACCACTGACAACCTGCAACTTATTTCATTACAATTTTCTCAATGTTCTTGACATATATAGCTTCTAATACATTAATGCTAATAGTGTTGACATCAATGACAACCACATATCAGCAACACAACCACATATCCAACAATTCTCTCACTAACTAGAATCCCCATCTCTAACTTGGTGGATGAATTCTATTGGAAAAAGAAAAGAAAGGGAAATATTTTAATTAAAATTGCATATAGTTTGTTGTTAGTGTAAAGAATTCAGAACAGTATATGGAAAGAGGTTTGGAACAAACAGCTTACACCAAAAATTATTTTTTTTGGTGGATGACAAGTCACGATAGAATCCTCACTCAAGACAACCTAAGGAACAGGGGATTTCAAATCCTAAATAGATGTATGTTATGAAATAATGATGAGGATTTTGTCCCTCATATGTTACTCCACTGTCTGTTTGCTACAGAAGTATAGGAGTTAGCCTTTGGAAGATTGGGTATTCATTGCACTATGAATGGTGACATCAATATTTTTTTTATAACTAGACTAGTCCCTATCATCATCCTCTTCTTAAGGAAATCTAGTGATAGATTATTGTTGGAAAATAGGATTGCACCCTTAGTCAAGCTAGGCTTGGTTGTCCTGTTGCAACATGGAAACACTTGATGATTTGTGGGTTAATCAATGAGTGAGAGAAAATCTCCAGAGTGGGTTGGTTCCCTCTAGTAAACCATCTAATCTAAAGACTTTCATGGGAATAGGGGAGAAGGAAAACTGAAAAAGTAAATCCTACAGCCTAAGATGATTAACTAGAAATTCAGTGGTCTTGACAACTTAGTACTCACAACAATCTTTTTAAAAACTTTGATCTCACAATCCCACCTTGAAACCACTTAATTCATCAATAATTTTCACAAAGGTGCACTAATGGAACACAAAATCCAACCTGAACTAGAATAGGTTTCCTAAAACAAAATTCACAACACCAAGACATAAAGAGGATTCAACTCTTGAACCACAGTTAACATCAATTGATATCATAAACTCTGAACAAGAAAATGGGAAGAAGAAGCCTATTGTTTTTATTGAAAATGAAGGAGTACAATATCAAATCTGATTCAAATGATTTAACAAGTCTCTCTACAATGCATGTGAGAGCAAGAAATAGAATTCTAAACCCTGAGAAATTCAAAATTTCTCAAACTTATAGCCATCAAGTGACCCTAGTACTGCAAAATAGAAAAATCGGGTCCACTGCTTCTCCAAAAAGAAACTCTTCTCTCATTTTTGACCTCAGGGAAAAGGCCTGAAAAATAGAGGCTTAAACTACTCCAAACTACTTCCAAAAGGATAGAAACTTTCCATCTCCCAAGAGTTGATCCAAAAAGCCCACAAAATCAGGTGCAAACAACTGGAACTGAAAATGGAAAGTTCAGTTTGTTATCTCTTTTCCAAATCTTCCCAGGAACTTCAACACAGAAATAGAAGGTTTTGGTGTCAACTCAAGTGCACTATTTAACTGCATTTAAAGAACGCTTAATTAAGCAATTTATAGAAATATTGCTTAATTAATGTTTTACAATTTTGCAATTTTACAAAACAAAATATAAACCCCCTTTTTGTCACATTTGATTTTTCCATTTATCTCCAAATACTTTGATTTTTGCAATTTGGTTGTGATCAATTTGATTTTTTCAGTAAAAATAAAACTTTGATACTTGCAAAAATCAATCCAATACACTGGGACTCTCTATATATCTAATTTTTCAATAAAAAATCATAAAAAATTTAAGGCCCCCTACCACATATAGTGACTCAAACTCCAAATGAAACCCTAAAATGTTTGATATTTAGGCAAAATTTGAAGGGCCTAAGTTCATTGTCTTGATTGCATTAAAATTTCTCCAAGGTCCTAAGAGGCTCTTTTAAAATGGACAAGGCACATAAGAGCATGGTTTTGATTTTCTATAAAAATCAAAGAAAAGGCTAAGGTAAAGGGTTTCAGCCTAGGCAACATGTGAGGAAAGGTATTATCAAAGCATTTGAGATTTAAAAGAATGTGATTTTTATCACATTCGGCTTAGGCATGGGGAAAACCCTAACCACAAAACCAGTTTTAAACACACATTTTGGCTATCATTTTTCATCGGCCAAGTTGAAGGAAGAAGGGGTCTGCTAGGCACCGCCATGGACATTAGGGTTTCGAGCCTTGGAGCTCAATTCTTGACCATCTTTCAGTGCTACTCTTGTCCATTCACCTCTACATTTGATGGTAAGATTTTTTTCACTATTTTGAAATCTTTTGACTTCTTATTGGAAGGAAAATTGGGCCTCTAGGCCACGGCAATCACTGTGTTTTTGATGCATTCTTGTGTTTTTATTGTTTTGACCTCTCTATCATTTGTTGTGGATGCCATGAGATATTTTTTTCAAGCTTCTTTGAGATCTTTGGCCATAGGCTTGCACTAGTTTTCTCACTTATAGCCATGGTAAGCTCTCCTCCATTTTAAAAAGCATTTCCCTCTTAAATAAAAGGTCTATTCAAGCTTTTCTTACAAAAATAATGAAGCTCTGTAGAAGAAATCTAAGTTCTCATTGTGTAGGTTGCGGCCATGCTTTTTAATTCTCCATTCTTGCAAAAATGAAAGCTTCTAGGCTTGACCCGTGATGTAGAAATGTATGGCATTTACAAAGAAGATAAACTTGGAGAAAACTATGCATTTTGTTTTGTTTTTTTTGAGGGCTTGCAGACCCTTCATGGTCCCGACCATTAGCTATATCATACTCCATTTTATGAGAGCTCACAAGCTCGAAACCTTGTCATTTCTCTGGTATTTTAATTTAAGCTTAAAATCCCAAAAGAGTATGTTGTTTTGTGAAGAGGAAACAACCTCTTAGGCCGTGGCCATGAGAGCACTGGCTAGGGTTTCCATGCACTTCAATTTCTCACACTTTCCACTACATATGCACAAGCAATATTCTGTTCCACTTTCTAGGTTTACAAATCCATTTTGGTCGTGGTCATTAGCTCCCTTATTTTCATTTTATGCTGCTCCAATGTAGACATGAGCTAGAGATACCTTTACTTCTGCATTTTGAATCATTTTAATGTAAACCAGTGTGGATTCTCTCTTAAAAGCTCAAACTAGGCATTTTCACTCGTCTCCATTATGAAACCCTGACTCATTGTAGCATAATTTTACATTCTAGAATGAGAAAAAATATTTTTCTCTTCTATTTTCCATTCTTATTGATTATGGTTGTCACTATAGCTTCACTGAAAGGCAGCAATGATTTCATTTTCTAGTCAAATACACATTACTATAGCTTTATTCATTTGTTCTCATGATGCACACACTGTTAACAATATTTTGTTTCCATTCTTGGTTGAAGTGCATAGATACAATGAAGCTTATTTTAATTTGATGCTTTCAGTTATTTATCAAAAACATACTTTCTCTTCCATGCAAATTTTAATTCACTGTTAGTATGAATTTGACAATGACATCTGCACACATTCTTGCTTAATGAAAACACACAAAAGTTTATTTTTCTCTTCAAATGCATTGTATATGAATGTTTTTACTTCATTTACTTTCCTTGCAAAGCTGCACTTAGTCATCATGGGGTTCTTTGTAGATCATTTGCTACTCATTATCACACATTCTATGCACTTGAATGCTTCAGACAATGCATTTCCAGCTTCACTTTTACCACAATTTTATGAAACAGAAAAATGAGATCCTCTTTTACATTTGTAGCATCAAAAGTATTGAAACAAGCTTAAGTTTTTGCAAAATACCTTCATTAATGATGCCGCTTCATATTGCATTCAACTCAAACACTTAGTGTAGTGTGGTTTAGTTCATCAATGCTCCTTTTCCTTCACTTATTAACTTTCATGCTTTACTTGCAGCCACTTGTCACTCTGTTTCTTAATGGAGACAAGTCTTCCTCTGTACTCTTCATGGATTTTTATCTCTCTCAAACAACAAATGTTGATATGAAATTTTGATTTATTCATGGAATATTTTGAAATATAACACCATGATGAAGGTGTTTTAAAGCCTCTCAAGTTGCTTTAGCTTCTATTGATGACTTGTAAACAAGGCATTATGTATGCCTGTGCACTCTCTCATTCCATGATGATGCACTTAATGATGATTCACTTGAGCAATTGATCATCTATGATCCTCAATTCATTTCACTATTAGACTTGATTGTCCTAGATGATCACTTTCTTGAGCTATTATGACACTTGATGTACTCCTTCAGATGCATATCTCTTTTGAGCAATACTAAATTGTTTATTTTCTCAACCCCTGTATGGAATGTTGAGGGGCAGCATGTTGAACTCAACCCTTGTGGGAGCCCATTTTACACCACATGCTTTAAAATCTTCAAAAGATCAACAACATGGATTTTCCGTACCTACACAAGAAACAAATAGTGTTAGATTAAAACAATAAAGTCAGAGGTTTCTTATGACGTTTTCTCCTTGGTATTCTCTTGCACTCCTCTTTTTTTTTGCTCAGTTGATTCAATGCATCATAAACAGTATTCTACATTATTGTTGATGGATCATGTAGGAGGATTCATAGTCCAAGCTCTAACAAAAAAATTCATCCACTTGTAGGTTCACTTGGAGGGCGGGAGCAAAGAAGAAGGCACAACACTGGAAGAAACTCGAGGACAAGTTCAGGCAATGGCGGCTATGTTCCCTCTTATGTGCTATTTTCTCCTTTTTGTGTTCAGTATCATAGTGTACTCTTTATGGCTCATTGTTTCAGCTACTCCCACAGATTTTGTGGGACACTTGATTCTCTTTTATCCCAATGAATACAAAACAACATTTTTACAATTCTTGTTCTATCTTGTACTTCTCTTTTGTAAAAAATGTATGAAACATGTGTAATAAACAACTGAATACAAAATGAAGTACTTTCTTTTACACTTCATGCAATATTAAATGCTACAAATAATGAATGGAAAACTGAAACACATTGCATTTTCCTTTAAAATCAAAACATGCAATGGTTTAAACAACAATAGAAATAACTGAAACTTTTCACCTTAAAAATGAATTTGAAATAACCAACTCTGTCAATTTGAGTTGTGGTGAAAAATTGATCACTTTTGGCGACCTCTGCTAAATGCTTGTCTACTAATCATTGGGCCAGTTTCCTTATGTATATCCATTTGGCATGGAGTCAATTCTTCCCTTCTAAAACTCAAAAACTCTGAAAAATCTCAAACTTGCAACTCCAAATAGCAGCAAAACCAACACCAAAACAAGAAAAAGCAAACCAACAAGGCCCTGGTGGCCAAAAAGCAATGTGCAGAAGCACTTATGGAAAGGAAAACTACTGAAAAGAAAGTGCTTCAGGCACTTATTAGCAGCAACTACTCCACTATAGTACATGGGTAGAATTTAGAACCTCAGAAACAATGTTTCAAATGGATCCCATTCACTGGGATCAAAAGCACTTATCATGTTAACCTTGAGAGCTGAAATGAATTATGCTCTTTGCATTATGTTATTGCATATGGGCCCTCCCAAATTGCATCAAATTTGGAGTGTCTTCCTAGTTTATTCTTGTTCTCATCCCACTTGAGCACAAATTCTCCAACAGCAAATTCTTTGAACTTTCTTTCACATAACTCTCTTATCAAGTTATCGTCCATCTCTTCATTCAATTGAAAGTTATCTTTTTGGGATAAAACTTTGTCAAAGTACTTGTTATGGAATGTTTGTTCACCAATAGCCATTGACCCCATCAAGGCCATATTCCTTTTAACTTCAACATCAAAGTTGGGCAATCCTTCTGACCATTCGGTAGGAGTTGTGGCTCAACAATGACCGTATCTTCATAATTTTCAACAGAGAACTCAAAATCATCCAGAAATGGATTTTATTTAGCTACAAAATCTTCCCTCTCAAAATATTTTTCAATGGTCCTACTTACTTCAATGAGAAATTATTCTTCAAATACCTCCCCTTGATCCAAGGTTTGATCATCAAACTGCATCTCCATCCATTCTTGATACACCTCTCCATATTCTTTGGGGATTTCTTCTTTATCTAAAGCTTCATTTTCAGAGAGTATTTTCATCCATTCTTAAACAGATGTTTCATCTTCTCCAGTGTTCTCCTCTTGATCTGAAACTTGACCTTCAAAGAGAAGCTCCTTCCATTCCTTAACCACCTCTTCATCTTTCAGGAACTTTGTGTCACCAACCAAAAGTTGACTTTGGCCTTTAACTAGGTTAGGGATTGTTGTATCTCCTAGATTACGTAAATACCTAACCTTTTCTCTTCAGTGTGACTGAATGGATCAAGGTCATGATCTTGGGTGGCCCACTCATCCACATTATCTTCTTTGTTGGGTGCATTGAGGTCTTTGGTCATGGGTTGATTCTCTAGCCCATTTGTGGAGTGCAGGTTAGCATTTATTGGGCTAGGGATGTAAGGTTCAATGTGGTGTTTTGCTAATGGTTCAAACCTAATGATCACTTTCGTGCCATATCTAGTTCTGAAGAAAAGGTGAGACCAATCAGCTAATAAGAAACCTCCTATTTTGGCAGTAAAGTCTCTCGAGAGGCAGAGTGCAAAATGGGAGGCAACTCAATCACATGAACATCTTGGGAAACTACAAAGTTGGGGCAAGCATATAATGTGAGGGCCAGATTTTTAATGATTCTTGTTGTTTGAACAGTAGATCCATCTAATTGCACAACTCCTTTTGGCATGGGTTAATAAACTAAGCCTAACTTATCAGCTAAGCTTTTAGGCATGACCGAGTTGCTAGCTCTAGAGTCTATCATCTAGTTATGGAAAAGTTTATCCCCTATAATTAGACTTAGATAGAATGGTGGGGGTTTTACCTATTGATTTTTCTATCCACTTTTGACCTCTGAACTATTAGCAAGCACAATTATGTTCTTTTTTGTATTCACAACATCTGAAGATGAAATTTCAACTAATGCATTTGGTAATAAATCCTTTTGCCCTAGGATATGTAATGCATCCATGACAAACTTTCTAATTGAAGCTTTCTTTAAATGTTCAACCACATTGAAAGAGATAGGACTTACCTTTTATTGTCCCGAAGAATTAACAACATCATTATTTACCTTTTGATGTCCTCTTTGTAGAATATGCACCTTCGGTTGTGCTACAGGGATAGTTTGAGATGGAATGGCATGATTTTTGTCTCCCACAGCTTGCTATTGTGAATTTATAGCTTTCTATTGTGAACTTAAAAAAAAATTCTACTTCAACTGCTCTCCATTTCGACCTTGTGTTTGCTGCAATGAACGAACCTTGCTAGTTCTGACCTTGGAAATGGTTAACTCCGCAATATTCGACACTTTTCCAATTCACTAAAGCAATTTCAAAGTTGCTTGGTTGTTCCACATTCTCACTTGGAAAAATTTTTGGGCTAGCATATTGATTCTGCACCATGAGAGCTTGAATCTCCATTCTACTCATACACAGCCTAGTTGTGCGGATGATTGCACGGGTAACACCAATTGTTCTCTTGAGCCAGATTATTTTATGGTACGAGCTCTCTTGAGGGGCTAGCTAAATTGGGATCGTAAGGCCGAAAAGGCTTGGGATTAAAACTTCTCTTCTAAAAATCATTCTGAAATGGTGACCTATTATGTTGGTTCTGCTAAAAAGGAGCTTGGTAAGGCTTGTTTTCTTGGTCAACTGCCTCTTGAGGCTCACAAATTCATTGTTAAAGGTTTTACCAAAGTTTTGCAGTGTGCTTTTAATCTCTTGGATTTCTTTGGTTTGGTCTGTAATGCCATTTTCTTGAATAGTAACTTTATAACCTATTGTTGGAACTGGTGGAACAATAGCAATAGGAGGAAAATTTATAGGGATGGGTGGCTAAATTTTAGGAAAAATGGGTGTGGGTGGTCTGGGTTCTATCTTCCCAGCTTGAATGAGACAATTTTCAGCCCTTATTGTAATTTCATAAGCATTTGGCAAAGTAAAACCCCCCATAGACTATATCATAACCGAGATCTCACTATTCAGGCTTTGAGGAAAAATAGAAAGGAATGTTTAGGTGAGGGCTTGAATATCAAAGGTATCCTATCCCTGGTTCTCTAAAACCTATAATTAAATTTAGCCATATGCCCGTGGGGAGCCTACTCGATGGTGCTCAACTTCTCAAGCAATGAAAGGTAGTCTGACTTGTCTACGAACTGCTGGTGAAGACCATCACCAAGTTGGTCCCATGTTGCAATGGAATTGGTTGGGAGTCCTCTAAACCACTGAAGGGATTTCCCCTTCAACGAAGCATCCAACAACCTTATAGCCTCATTCTCTTATGTTATATTTTGCACCGAACATAATGTCGCCACATCTTGGATGTGTTCCACCGGGGTAGTTTGGTCTTCGCCAGTGAAGTAAGGTAGTCCCTTAAGTGTTGCTACTAGGATATCATCATGTTGAGCCAACAATAATGGGTTGCCCCCATTGAATGGTGTGAAAGAAAATTGTCTCGCCATAGGAAGTGCTTGATATATTGGAGTCGGGTTCCTCTTCACGGAGATAATGGGACTAAGCTCTAGAGGTACATACTTCGCTCTTCTTGGTGTTCTGCCTCTCCTTCTTGGTGGGGAGAGCTGCAAACACTCAAAAGGTGTTGGACTAGATCTGGTCTGCATCCTTCTCATAAGCTTCTTGCACCAAATTTGCAATGTAACTACAAATTAGGAGTCGTCAGTTATATTTTTGAGACCTCTAATAGGCAGAAAATATTGTTGTATATACCAAATATAAACTTACAACTTAGAAAAATCACTCTAAAGACAAGACTCTAGAGTCCCATCGAGTGTCCTATAAACTATTGACAATCAAGATTGCACCCTTAGTCAAGCTAGGCTTGGATATCCTGTTGCAACATGGAAATGCTCTCTGATTTGTGGGTCAATCAATGAGTGAGAGAAAATATACAGAGTGGGTTGGTTCCCTCTAGCAAACCATCTAATATAAATACTTTCATGGGAAAAGGGGAGAAGGAAAACTAAAAAAGTAAATCCTGCAGCCTAAGATGATTAACTAGAAATTCAGTGGTCTTGACAACTTAGTACTCACAACAATCTCTTTAAAAACTTTGATCTCACAATCCCACCTTGAAGCCACCCAATTCATCAATAATTTGCACAAAGGCTCAGTAATGGAACACAAAATGCAACCTAAATGAGAATAGGTTTCCTAAAACAAAATTCACAACACCAAGACATAAAGAGGATTCAACTCTTGAATCACAATTAACATCAATTGATATCATAAACTCTGAACAAGAAAATGGGAAGAAGAAGCTTGTTGTTTTTATTGAAAATGGAGCACAATATCAAATATGATTCAAATGATTTTACAAGTCTCTCTACAATGCATATGAGAGCAAGAAATAGAATTTTGAACCTTGAGAAATTCAAAATTTCTCAAACTTACAGCCATCAAGTGACCCTAGTACTCCAAAATAGAAAAATCGGGCCCACTACTTCTCCAAAAAGAAACTCTTCTCTCATTTTCAACCTCAAGGAAAAGGCCTAAAAAATAGAGGTTTAAACTGCTCCAAACTACCTCCAAAAGGATATAAACTTTCCATCTCCCAAGGGTTGATCCAAAAAGCCCACAAAATTAGGTGCAAACAGCTGGAAACTGAAAATGGAAAGTTTAGTTTGTTATCTCTTTTCCAAATCCACCCAGGAGCTCCAACTTAGAAATAGAAGGTTTTGGTGTCAACTCAAGTGCACTATTTAACTACATTTAAATAACACTTAATTAAGCAATTTATAGAAATATTGCTTAATCAATGCTTTACAATTTTGCAGTTTTACAAAACAAAATAGAAACCCCCTTTTTGTCACATCTAATTTTTCCATTTATCTCCAAATACTCAGATTTTTGCAATAAAAATAAAACTTTGATACTTTCAAAAATCAAGCCAATAAACTAGGACTCTCTATATATCTAATTTTTCTATAAAAATTCATAAAAATTTGAAGGCCCCCTACCACATATAGTGACTCAAACTCCAAAAGAAACCCTAAAATTTTTAAGACTTAGGAAAAATTTGAAGGGCCTAAGTTCATTTTCTTGATTGCATTAAAATTTCTCCAAGGTCCTAAGAGGCTCTTTTAAAATGGACAAGGCACATATGGGCATAGTTTCCATTTTCTATAAAAATCAAAGAAAAGGCTAAGGTAAAGGGTTTCGGTCTAGGAAACATATGAGGCATAGTTTTGATTTTCTATAAAAATCAAAGAAAAGGCTAAGGTAAAGGGTTTCGGCCTAGGCAACATATGAGGCAAGGTATTAACAAAGAATTTGAGATTTAAAATAATGCGATAAAAATCACATTTGACTTAGGCAAGGGGAAAACCCTAACCACAAAACCGGTTTCAAACACACATTTTGGCTATCATTTTTCATCAGCCAAGTTGAAGGAAGAAGGGGTTTGTTGGGCATCGCCATGGACATTACGGTTTGGGGCCTTGGAGCTCGATTCTTGACCATCTTTCAATGCTACTCTTTTCAATTCACCTCTGCATTTGATGGAAATATGTTTGTCACTATTTTCATATCTTTTGACTTCCTTTTGGAAGGGAAATTGGGCCTCTAGGTCGCAGCTATCATTGTGGTTTTCATGCATTCTTGTGTTTTTATTGTGTTGACCTCTCTGTCATTCATTGTGGCCACCATGAGAGATTTTTTTCGATCTTCTTCAAGAGCTTTGGCCGCGGGCTTGCACTGGTTTTCTCATTTATAGCCATGGTAAGCTCTCCTCCATTTTAAAAAGCATTTCCCTCTTAAATAAAAGCTTTATTCAAGCTTTTCTTACAAAAATAATGAAGCTTTGTGGAAGAAATATGAGTTCTCATTGTGTAGGCCATGGCCATTCTTGTGTATTCTCCATTCCTTCAAAAATGAAAGCTTCTGGGCTCAACCCATGATGTAGAAACGTATGGAATTTACAAAGAAGATAAACTTGGAAAAAAATATGCATTTTGTTTTATTTTTTTTGAGGGCTTGTAGACCCTTCATGGCCACAGCCATTAGGTATATCATACTCCATTTATGAGAGCTTACAAGCTTGAAACCTCGTCATTTCTCTGGTATTTGCATTTAAGCTCAAAACCCCAAATGGGTATGTTATTTTGTGAAGAGGAAACAACCTCTCAGGCCGCAACCATGAGAGCACTAGCTAGGGTTTCCATGTACTTCCATTTCTCATACTTTCCACTACATATGCACAAGCAATATTTTGTTCCACTTTCTGGATCTACAAACCCATTATGGTCGTAGCCATTAGCTCCCTTATTTTCATTTTATGCTGCTCCAATGTAGGCATGAGCTCAAGATACCTTTACTTTTGCATTTTGAGGCATTTTAATGTAAACCAGTGTCGATTCTCTCTTAAAAGCTTGAACTGGGCATTTGCACTTGTCTCCATTATGAAACCCTAACTCATTGTAGCATAAGCTTACATTTTGGAATGAGCAAAAAAAAAATTCTTTTCTATTTTCCATTCTTATTGATTATGGTTGTCACTGTAGCTTCACTGAAAGGCAGCAATGATTTCATTTTCCAATTTAGATACACATTATTGTAGCTTTATTTGCTTGTTCTCATGATGTGCACACTATTAGAAATATTTTTCTTCCATTCTTGGTTGAAGTGCATAGATACAATGAAGCTTATCTTAATTTGATGCTTTCAGTTACTTATCAAAAACATACTTTCTCTTCCATGCAAATTTTAATTCACTGTTAGTATGAATTTGACAATGACATCTGCACACATTCTTGCTTAATGAAAACACACGAAAGTTTCTTTTTCTCTTCAAATGCATTGTATATGAATATTTTTATTTCATTTACTTTCCTTGAAAAGTTGCACTTAGTCATCATGGGTTTCTCTGTAGATCATTTTCTTCTCATTATCACACATTCTATGCACTTGAATGATTCATACTATGCATTTCCAGCTTCACTTTTACCACAGTTTTATGAAATAGTGCAATGAGATCCTCTTTTACATTTGTAGCATAAAAAGTATTGAAACAAGCTTAAGTTTTTGCAAAATACCTTCGTTAATGATATTGCTTCATATTGTACTTAACTCAAACACTTAGTGTAGTGCACTTTAGTTCATCACTGCTCCTTTTCCTTCCCTTATTGACTTTCATGCTTTACTTGCAGGCACTTGTCACTCCGTTTCTTCATGGAGACAACCCTTCCTTTGTACTCTTCATTCATTTTTATCTCTCTCAAACAACAAATGTTGATATGAAATTTTTATTTATTCATGGAATATTTTGAAATACAACACCATGATGAAGGTGTTCTAAAGCTTCTCAAGTTACTTCAGTTGCTATTGATGACTTGTAAACAAGGAATTATGTATGCCTGTTCACTATCTCATTCCATGATGATGCACTTAATGATGATTCACTTGAGCAACTAATCATCTATGATCTTCAATTCATTGCACTATTAGACTTGATTGTCCTAGATGATCACTTGCTTGAGCTCTTATGACACTTGATGTACTCCTTCAAATGCATCTCTTTTGAGCAATATTGAATTGTTTCTTTTCTCAACCCCTGTATGGAATGTTGAGGGGTAGCATGCTGAGCTCAACCCTTATGAGAGCCTGTTTTACACCACATGCTTTAAAATCTTCAAACGATCAGCAACATGGCTTTTCCTATACCTTCACAAGAAACAAACAGTGTTAGATTAAAACAATAAATTCATAAGTTTCTTATGATGTTTTCTCCTTGGTATTCTCTTGCACTCCTCTTGTTTTTGCTCAATTAATTCAATGCATCATAAACAGTTACATTACTATTCATGGATCATGTAGGAGGATTCATAGTCCAAGCTCTAACAAATATTTTCATCCACATGCAAGTTCACTTGGAGTGCGGGAGCAAAGAAGAAGGGACAACACTAGAAGAAACTCGAGGAAAAGTTCAAGAAATGATGGCTATGTTCCCTCTTATGCGCTCTTTTCTCTTTTCATCTTTAGTAGCGTAGTGTACTCTTTATGGATCATTGTTTCATCTACTCCCATGGCTTGTGTGGGACACTTGATTCTCTTTTATCCCAATGAATACAAAATAGCATTTGTACAATTCTTGTTCCATCTTGTACTTCTCTTTTGCAAAAAATATATGAAACATGTGTAATAAACAACTAAATATAGAATGAAGTACTTTCTTTTACACTTCATGTAATATTAAATATTGCAAATAATGAATGGAAAACTGAAACACGTTGCATTTTCTTTTAAACTCAAAACTCAAAACATGCAATGGTTTAAACAAAAACAAAAATAACTCAAAATTTTCACCTTAAAAATGAATTTGAAATAACCAGCTCTGTCAATTTGAGCTATGGTGAAAAATTGTTAATAGTTACCCTCATTCTATGTTGGTGTCTATGGAAAGAAAGAAATAATCGAATCTACAAAAATGTGGAAAAAATCCCAAAGGATTTTTTTAGTATTGGCCTCAGACTTATTAGTGAGAATGTGTATTTATATGTTTGGAAACCCTTGGACAGACCTCAATCAATGTGGGATATCAACATGGCCAAATATTGGAATAGGAACTTGGAGCTCATCTCCTTCGACAACTCAAAAGCTTTGGATAGGATTAATACGATATGGAAACCCCTTGATAATGGTCGGAACAAACTTAACTTTGATGGTGCAATGAAAGGTAATCTTGGGTTGGCTAGCATAGGTGGAATTATCAGAGATCCCAAGGGAAATTTGGTGGTTGGGTATGTTGGTGGCATCGAGATACAAACCTCTATGATAGCTAAGGCAACAACGCTGCTCAAGGGAGTTAAAATTATTATCAATCTTGGCATAAAAAACCTGCACATTGAATGAAACTCCAAGGCTATGATTGACTACATCAATCAGAATCACTTCCAAGGGTGGAGTATCAGAGACATTATTAGATATAAAATTATTTCTCACTAAACTTGAGAGAAGGAAACTGACCCATATTTTCCGTGAAGGGAACAAGGTGGCTAACTCTTTCACCAACCTAGGCTCTTCTTGGGTTCTATCCAAATGTTGGAGAATTATGGGGGCTCTCCCCATGACCATCCAAGGGATTATCCTTGGAGAAAAAAAAAACACTACTATTAATGATGAGATCTATCATTTCTATCATGGAAGGGCACACTTGGTATTACACCTAGAGTCTCCTAATAATGTGAAATATGCAAGATGATGTGGAGGGGTGTGGGAGGAAAATTGGGTTGTGGTTAGGGGTGTTAGTGGTGCTTGGATGATCTTTTCACGAGCTTTATGAGTTGTCTTGTCACAAATATGAAGGCCATGTTTTGAGCCACATTTTTAGGAACATGTGTGAGGCCAAAATCACCATCAGACATGTGTTAATAATGATCTGCTAAATGTAATAATGACTTTTGGCTATGCCTCGTTGTACCGAAGAAAGATTTACTATAGCCCCACGACCATAAACACCTTGGAAATTACTATTGATACAAGTGAAAATCTTGTTTCCTTAATTAGGCAAGATTTTTAGTTTTATTATGGTGGTGGCGATAAATGGGTTGTGTGCATTACTTGTTTACAATTTAAAAAAATTCCCACTTTGATTACCCTGGTGAAATTTTTCTATCTAAGTGTGAAAATGGGAGGGAACAAGGTTTGAATCAAGCTAGGAACCTACATTGAATTTAGGTGGGACCCCTTGGTTTGGAATATTTGTATGGAGGGATGAATATCTCCTTTAATGGAGATCTTGCAAGGGAATGATGAAAATCTCTCTGCTCAGTTTGCGTGCTCATGGAATAATAGAAGGGTTACTGTTGGTGGCATCTCATTCAAAATCAATGACAAGGTCATAGCTAAATCCATGGGGCTGACATGCTCGGGTAAGAAACTCAAAAAACATACTAAGTTTTAGGATTTAGAGAGTCTTCAGACCTTCTTCCACAAAAACAAACCATCGATCAAGCTGCACACGGGGTTTGAATGGAGTAATATGTCAAAGCCATGGGACCAAGTTTGTTTAGGCTTAATGAAGCACATCACTCTTGAGGGGAGGTTTAAAGTGTTCTATTTTTATCATTTTCTTTAGTTAAACCACCCTAGACATAGGATTCTCATTAGTCTTATGTTCTTCTTGCTTGCATCACTTGAAAGCTTTATTAGGGAAACTATGGAAATTGCAGCCAAAAATCTTGACAAACCGCCCCCTTTACCCTTGCACCAGGGTTTCATTCTCCGTATCTAAAACTTTCACCTAGCTCTTTGTCCACCTAAACCAATCTCAGTTGTTAGAATAGAGTAACCTAAGCCCTCAGACCAGTCCCTTGCTAAACCTTCACCTGCTATTTTGGTGGGCTCTAAAAGAAAGAATCCTCCCATGTCTAGTCAACCACTCAAGGATACCAAATCTAAACCCCCGACTAAAAAGAAAAAAGGTGGCATGGGCTTGGCTCCATCTAAAGCTACTACAGGGCTTTGTGAGCTCACAAACACACCAACAAAGAAAGATAGTAAATTTTCTACCAAAACCAAGTAGGATCCAAAAAGAGTAAGGACACCACATTCCAAGTTGAGGAACCGCCTACGGACAATGAAGATGTGGACTCTGTTGAAAGAGACTCCAATGGGGATACGGTGGTTGCTTATAGTGTTGACATGGGTGCTAAGAAAACTAGTGTCTAAAGATCTAACAGATTGGAAAAGCATAGAAATGAGGTCTAGGTCGAAAAAATTTCTAGTAGTTTGAAATAGAGTGGTGGAAAATAAGATAGTAGGCATGAAACTGTTGAAGATATCGAGAAGTTTATGGAAGGGTCAAGCCACTTCCCCAAGTTAAATATGATGTTTCAGTACGATTCCACACCAGAGTCTTCTAATAATCTAACTTAGGGGAAGGTGACAAACAAGGAGGAAGTTGATAAGGATAAGGAGCTCAACAACCTAAAGATTCATCTAGATAAACTAGAAAATAAATTCACAAGGCTAACACACTTCACAATCAAGATCATCCACCTGTCTATTGTTACTTTGTCAAGATTGTTGAAGGAGGAGGTCATAAAGAAGATTTTGGAAGAGAAATCCATTGATAAGTGGATTGGGGATGATGTGTTGAAACTCCTCTTTGAGGAGTAGGAGGGTTTAGTTGAATAATGGGTGGGGTGAGTTTTGTTG
Organism: Sequoia sempervirens; assembly: GCA_007258455.2. Taxonomy (NCBI): domain Eukaryota; kingdom Viridiplantae; phylum Streptophyta; class Pinopsida; order Cupressales; family Cupressaceae; genus Sequoia; species Sequoia sempervirens. The sequence continues at coordinate 75,474,087 of VDFB02047230.1, read as the reverse complement.
TTGGGTGGGTGGTCCTTTTGTTTTTTGTCTACTATTTATGTTCTTGGACAATATGTTGTTATATTTTTTGTTTTTTGACTTGACTTTTACCTTTGGGCCCCTTGTGTAAAGGGTACTACACCCTATAAATGTAGCCTATATTATCAAAATGAATACATAGCTTGAAATTTTCTTGAAAATTACTTGGAAATGATGATATTACATTGATTTGCATTCATGAAGTGACTAGTTTGAAGTTGCAATGCTATTATTTGATAGAAATAACTTATTATAGTTACAATGTTGCTTTCAAAATATGTAAGAACTGACCTTCCAATGACCCTAGGCATACCTTTTCTCTATTCCAATATGGGAGAGAGCCTAGGAAATGACCTAAATACAATTAAATGGCCTATGCTTAATTTTTTTTACTGTTAGACTTCATCTTGGGCATTGGAAAAATGTCCTCTCTTTGTTTAACTATTGGAAAAGCTCATGAATATACTCTCAAACCCTTTATAAGGTTACATTTTTTTGAAATTGTTCAAGTTGTCACCCTAAATATCTGGAACTGCTCTCAACTAACCCATAAATTTCTTCCAACTATTGCATCCTCCATATCCATATTTGTAGGACATGTGTGAGGTTTTGACATGGATAAAATTCCCTAGAGGGCGTAGGATAAATTCAAGGATAAGAGTTAAAAATTTCAAGTATTCCACTCATTTATGGTTTCTTTCACCTCTTTGTCTTTCATGACATTTTTGATGCTCCTTTTTCACCTATTATCATACAATATTTTCCTGTGACCTTTCATACCACTATGTCTCTATTCATTGCCATTAGATCTCTTCAGAACTTTCTTATTTTTTATGTTTGACTTGTTACATGCAAGATTGTCATTCTATATCTCTGTCCCTTAGAATTTTGTGATATCTCATTTTAGACTATCCTATTTTTCACTTAACCTATGAAACCCTTAAACCTTCATGTCATAACATAATACAATTCTTGATTGTTCTCAATGCCTTGAGTTACTATCATTCTTGACTGTGCATTATATTATTTTATCATTAGGCCTCTTGCCACTATCAATATGGGCCTATAAATTCATTCACAAGAAATTGGTATTTAAATAGAATGCATTACACTCCTAACAAATTCTCACAATGAAACACTCAATGTTACCCTCATAGTGACAACATACCAAAGTGACAAATTAACTTTCATGGTTTATAAAACCCAAAAGGAATTTGAGTACTTCTTACCCCCATTATGTCTTCAATAGCTATGAACATGTCTTCTTCCTCACTCCTCACAGACCTGTCACTTTCATATCAATCATGAATGTATTTCCAAGGGTTGTATAGAAGCATTATGACTATTGATTTTTTGTTACGTTGTGACTTGCCTTTTGCATTTTGACTATGCAAGGTTTTTGTTTTGTCTATGAGAGTATTATCTTCTCATGTTTCATCAACTTTCACTCTACTCTCATCATAACTATGTTTGAGCTCCATTGAAACTCTTGTATATGTCTTTTATGGACTGTACTATCTTCTATGTGTTGTCCTTTTATTTGTTATCCATATGTCTATAAATTGTCCTAAATAGACTATCACCTGCTATCAAGTACGAAGGCATTATAACTTAATGATATTATTAAGAATAAATTTATCCATTTTCAAACTCCCCATGATAGGTCTATATCTTTCTCAACCTTCTTACTAACCTTATTCACTTTCAATTTGCACATGGTTTTCGTGAATTTATTTTTCTTTAACATATATATGCAATGTTTTTATCATTGTATCCTTTAGAACTTGATGGTTGTTTTATTTACATGCAATGCCACTATGTTGAATTTTATCAAAGCTTCCTATTTGAGGTCACTATCTTTGCACTCTATTACAATGCATTACTATGGTGTATTAATCATGTACACAACCTATTCTTTGTGACTATTGGCCTCCTTCAATGGTTTAATAACTAATCCTTTAGAGTTGTGACTTAGAGATTGGACATTTGCACTAAGTAGCTATCTCACTCATCATGAAGGTTCATTTCATTTGTCATCCTAGGGACATAAACTTGAAATGAGTTAGCATTGTATGTGCACTGGGACTCTACTATAGTCATCCATAAATTAGGAAAGAAACAATGTCAGAAATAAAACGCTGGAAGGAAATAAACTTAAATACTGAACATAAATCAACATCTACACTAATCATTAACAACTAGACTGGAAATGAAAGATAGAAATAGAAATCTTAGCAAACAGACAGGAAACTACTTTGTCTATCTTGGGTACAGGAATAGTCACATAACAGAATTTCAATGGATGCAGGAAAAGATAGTTGATGAAATTGAAACTAACTACTAAACATAAAATAACTTTTAAACTAAATAGGTGGAGTTCTCACCAAGTGGGCCCCCTTGGGTGAGTCTCCCTTAAACTAACTCAAATGCAGCAACTCAAATTATCATATTATTTCTTGAAAGCATGTTTACAACATCTCAACAATATAATTGTATTACTAAAACTAGAAAATGTGAATACAAACTCAGAACATCAAACCTTATCAAAAGGGGCATCTGACCATTATTTATAGAGAGAAAAACTATTGATTAACCCTAACTACCTGTTAGTGAACAGATTTTTCCTTTGAAAATAAATACAGAAAAATTCTCAAATTTCCCAAAGAGAAGAACAAAAAGCACTAACAGTTGGAGAAGTTGTCATTGAATTGACAACTTTCCTATGAATTTTAGAGGTACAGCTCCCTCTTAAGATATGAAATGAATGAAAACTAAGGGTATGCTTTTAACTAGAAAGTAGAAAGGAAACTAACACCTACCCATAACCATGAAAGTAGATGTGAAAGATTTAAATTTAGGATTAAGTGAATGTAGACAATTGATACAAAGCCGCCTTATCTCACACCCACAAATGATTCTCAGGAAAAGGATGAGCAGAAAAGTACCTCCAACAAATAGATTAATTTGAATTCAAAGATTCATAAATAAACATCTACACAGCCTGATACAATAGGTAAAATATGAAAGAACAATTATAAAGACCCAAAGTTCTTTGCAATGAAAAGAAAACATTAATTGATTCACAGATCAGAGAAATCTTCTTTATTTCCTTAACATCAAAATGATAGTTCACAAACTCCATCTTCCTATACAACAAATTTTTGTTTAAAAGAAAACTAAACTGCTTCTTCTTTCCCCGAATAACAAGAAAAAAAAAGAAAGATCCCCTCAAAGCCAAGAGGTTACATATTTATCCTCTTCCCAATAAGCGCCTTCTGATGAGAAGATAAGCAGACCCCCTTGCATGATCATTTCATTTTCATAACTGTTTTCTTGATAATTATCTTTTCTTTTGATTTCAAGAGAAATGCTTTCCCTTCAACTCCGCATATTATTTTTATTTGATAAGGTTAGAGAAGGACCCCAGGCAGATTCCTTGTTCTATGTAATCGCTTTCTTGATCTGAAATTTGTTTCTTTCTGAGAATACCAAAAGTTTTCCCGCAGAGCACATGAACATGTGAATGTATGTGAATGATTTTTCTACTTTAGGAAAAATCCCATTCGCTTTCCTGACTCTTACACTTTTATTCCATTCCATTAATTGTGATTTCAAGAAAAAAATCCTCTTGACTTGCCATATGTAATAATCAAAAAAGTCTCCCTGTAGTCGTTACCTTGTAATAGCTAATAATAGATTAATTTCTCTAAAACCTATTCAATTGATTTTCCCCTTTTTGATGATTCACATTTTTTTCGCATAGAATATATATTCGATGCAACTAGCTCATTTGTGAATATTTGATTTTTCTAAAATCGACAACTTCCTGATTTTTTATTACTTTCCATAAACAATTATTCACTGTTTAAATTACCTGAATTGCTGGAAAGTTTCTAAAAGTCCTTTTAATATCCTTGTTTAAAGTCATCTAAAAGTCACTTTTATATCATAAGATAATTTCCACATTGGTTAAGTATCAGATTTGAAAGACTTCCCTTGATCTTTGTATTGGTTATCATCTGGTAACTGATTTGCAATCTACAAGATTTCAAATGCCTTTGATATGTCTCAGTCCACAATTAATTTGGAGGAACAGACTATTGAAGAATGTAGAAGAATATGCAACAAACCATATTCTTAGGCCCGAAACAAAACAAAACAGTTACCATTGCTTTGATTTGCAACACCTAGAGTATTAAAGGCAACGTTATTTACAAAAGTAAAGTCTTTCAAGGAATTAATGTTTATCAAAGAGTTCCCATGCAATAGTGATTTAATCTGCCCACTAATTTTCTTTAGAACAATCATCCTCTTCATTTCACAGTTTCCTGCTTTCGATATAAACCTCTTCTCCGAATAATAACACACACATCTCTCATGATTTATTTCATGATCCCTTTCTTATTTTCAACCCTTCAAGTCATATACTCCAAGGAGGAATGGCCAAACTTCTATTCTTATACTTGAATCGGTGCCCTGAAATTAACAAAGTAAACAAGACCCATTGCATACTTGTTTTAAGACCTTAAGTCCCCCATCAGCAAAAACAACCTTCAGGTAGAAAGGAAGATGATGTGAAAGAGAATGTCCCTTTCTCTTATGATCCCAATGTGATCTAAAATTTCCCAATGAATAATAGTGTATGATTGACAATGCTCTAAAAAATAATATTCTTCTTCTATAACCTACTCCTTTCACATAGTTTTCTTCAAAGATAAGGGAATGTAATATTGGCCATGGGGTTAATAGACATGAGTCTCTCAACACTATATTTGCAAAGGATTGTTCCCTCATTCTTGGACAACCTTCCAATGAGAGTTTTGACCTTAATAAATGTAGGCTTTTCAGTTTCATTGAAAGTAGCAAAAAGTGCTCTACGAAAAGAATCCATGTCTTCATGTATGTTATCAACTACAATAGTATTCTAGCCAAAATCTCTAAATCGGCCACAAATGTCTCTAGAGAATGCAGGACTAGTATCTCCATCAATTGTAACATGGTTATCATCATACATTACTTGTGAGTTTATTAAATTTCCCGCATCCTTCCAGTGAAGCTAACTCATTTAATATTCCCTCCATCGCACATCCATCACCCTCCATATACTGTTTCAAAGCTTCACCACTATATATGGCTTGTTAAAACATGTTGCTAGATGTTTCTCTGCAAGAATACTTTGAACAATAACATATGTCAAAAGTATGCCTTTTATTATACTTTGATAGTCATCCATACTGTGCTCGAAAACTCACATCTTGGCATAGGTGCAACAATGATGTAGAATTTCCTGAAATCTCGTAAAGAGTCTTCAATAAAACTGCCTTATCCAATGCAAGCTGTAATCAAGGGAAAAATCAGATTTGTTAGATGGTTAGATCAATAACACTAAAATCCATTGAAAATAACGAAGTACAAAGGAATAATGATGAAAACAAAAGGAACGATATTGCCATAATTCTTCCTCTTCCATGCTTTACCTTCGTTACACCTCCTAGCTTGCAGTAAAATGTTGCCCTCAAATTCGTGTATGAGCAATTATGACAAATGACAAGACTAAAGCAAGTTTTGAAGGATTTATTCAAAATCTAAATGCCTATGCCTATTGCCAATGCCTATGTCTAAAACAAATGCCAAAAGTGATTAAATGACTATAATAATAAATAATGAAATTGCATATGACAAACTAAGTGTGAGAGCAAATGCCTATAATAACTATGCAAAATGTCAGCATGTGTGTCTTTTTGAAAAATGAGAAGAAGATGGCATTTTATAGAAAATGTCATTTCAAATGGACGGACGAGATAAATTAATGATGAGAACCCAAAATGAGCGATCCAGATTAAACCTGAGTATCCCTAATTAGGGTTAGGGCAAAATCTTTAATCGAACGGTCAGAATAATTTCTCAGATAATCGGATCGATGGTGGAGAATAAATGAGAAATTAATTAGAAAATACAGATTTTCGAAAAATCAAGAAGATAAGATTGCCTGATTTGCAAGATTCGAAAAATCAAAGAGATAAGATGTGGACTGAAGATAAGATTTGGAAAATCAAGAATCTGTCCGATTGCTTGATTTTTGGGAGATTACTTGCCAATTTGAATTAAAATAATTCAAATTATGGATTTTGAGAGATAATAAATAATCTTTTTCAGATTATTTATCAAAAAGGACTGACAGTTAAGATTGACATGACATTTTAAATAATTTAATTTATTTAAAATGAGAGAATTTAAATTGGCAATTAAATAATTAAATTTAATTATTTAATTTAGGAGATGAGATTAATTAATTAAATAAATTAATCAATTTATTTAATTAAGACAGTTAGTGACGAATTAAATAAATAAATAAAACTTATTTATTTAATAATCAAGAAGAAATAAATGACAAAGGGGAATTAAATAAATTAAGAAATTTATTTAATTAAGGGAAGACATAGACAATTAATGACGTATTTAATAAATAAATAAATAAAATTTATTTATTTAATAATCAAGAGGAATGAAAGGACATGAATTAATTAAATAATTATGAATTATTTAATCAATAGTCGAAGTGGACCAAGGACATAATTAAATGACATAATTATGCTAGGATGAAAGTGGTAAAAATGAAGCTTGTAGGCCTAGGTCATTTTTAGGTGTCTACATTTTGCCCATCTTTGTCATAATGTAGCATGTCGCATTGTGACAAAGAAAATAAGTCAAAAATATGCCCCAGTGCAAAATAAGATGAGGAAGAATGATGAGGAGGGTTATGGTAAGCCCCCTCGAGAGGACAGACGGGTTCCAAGAACATGGGTGTGATCTCAAAATTGATGAGAAGACTTAGAATATGAAGAGACAAAGAAATGTTAGTGCAAAAGATATGGATGCAATGCTTATATGAGATGGGCGAGAGAAGATGACACGACTAAAGAAGATGCATGTTAGTTCCTAGACCAAATCCTTCAAAACATTGCCATATGACTAATATTCATTGTTCTTAATCATCATTGGGCAGTAAAAATGACACAAATGGACAACAAACACCATGATATGACATAGACCAAGGTGTGCAAGGTCATCCACTTGAAAACAGACAATCACATACAAGGAATGTCCTAAGTACTAAGAGTTGCCCCTTTTTTGTCAAGACAACAGCAGTCAAAGAAAATACAATAAGCCGAAGACGTCATCGCACCTCTAAATCCTTCATGGGACATCCTCGAGGTAGCTAGTAACATGACCAAAAAGACAAGACAAAAAATATAAGATAAAAAGAGACAAAATAGTCAAAATATAAGACAAGATAGACCAGAAAAATTAAACCATTTAATTTTGTTTAATGTTTGTTTGCCAAAATTGAATTTTTGCGGTTTGACAGTTTTGAGTTTAAGAGTTTTGCCAATTTGACGGTGTTGACAGTTTGAGGCCTATTGTCAGGAAGGACACATCCTGAAAAAGGCAAAGGACATTTTGACGAGGTCTAACTCCAAGAAGGACACATCTTGAAGAGGACCAAAGAGTGATGAGACTGACATTGTTTTGACTAATATGTTTTGGCAAGTTGACTGATGTTGACTGTATGATTGATTGGCTTATGTTCTCTAATTTTGACCAATTTTGACATTGACGTTTCAAATGACTGTCTTGTGTTCGAGTTTGACTATGTCTGACTTATTTGACCGATGTGACAATTGTGACAAATGCCATGATTTTATTTTGACCAACCTAAAAGGACTGACCTAATGTCTCGGGGACTCATCGACTGATGGCCTTGCCTACGTAGCAAATGCGCAGAGACAACGTAGTTCAACAATGACATGGACTGACTAACATGACTGACTTTGACTCCATTTTTAGGATTTTGACATTGATTTGGATGTTTTTGTGTTTTTCTTCAAGACGTTTTATGATTTTTTTTGTCTTTCTTCAGGACATTTTATGATGTTTTTGGTCTTTCTTTAGGACATTTTATGATTTTTTTGTCTTTTTTTAGGACAATTTATGATGTTTTTGGTCTTTTTTTAGGACATTTTATGATGTTTTTATCTTTTTTCAAGACTTTTTGTCATGTTTTTGTCTTTTGACATTTTATGATGTTTTTGTCTTTTTGTCGTTTTATGATTTTTTTGGATTTTGACATTTAAGAGGATCGTGACAAATGCATATGACTGATGCCTACACATGAGAATCCAAGGAGAAACATGATTGTGCCCCTAGTCAAGCTGAATACCAATTGACAGGTGATGACAACGTTGTTTGACGTGGGAAGGACACATCCCGAAACAACGTGAGGACGATGACAATAATGTGATGAAAGTATGGAGGTCTACAGCTGGGCCAGGAATGCAGTCTAGTAACATTTTGGATAATGTGTTTGTATGGATTAGACTCGTTGCATTTGGAATGACTTGGTTAGAGCTAGATGGGATGATGGAGTTTCCTTAGACCGTTTGATAAGGGAAAGCCAAGATAGGTGATAGGCATGAAAGGATAGGGGGTGGCCTTGGTAAAGGATGGGAGACATGAAACTAAGGGAATTGTCATATGATTTTCAAGGACTATGTCATATAAGGACAATAAGACTATGATGGTCGATGACATGATGTTTCATGAATCATGTATGACTGAAGGATAGACATGTTAAGAGTTTTCCCAAAGCATGATTTATGTGTGCTCGTTTTATGTCAAGACCAAGGTAGGTGGGAATGATATGGATTAAATGGTTGGATTCCAATGCCAAGAGGAAGGCCTAGGAGATGAGATGACTTGCCCCCAAGTGTAAAATTCCACATAGACGATTTATTTTACACATGATGCCTGTTTGCCAGGTTTTCATCAGGGTGACGATTTTTTTATTTTTGATTTTTTTTCTATTTTTGATTTTGTGGATAGCCTGGATGCTTTAGATGACCACTGCCTGTTCTGAATTCACTGACGATGATGATGTAGAGACTGGTGCCATGATATGCCAATAATGTCCTTTCTGAAGCAATTGTCATGTCAAGATCATAGCACTTGCATACAAATAATCGATGTCATTGTGATCTTTTCTGATACTAGAGTTGGTCTTATCAAAATACGCACATCGCAATAGAGTGCCATGAGAGTCCTTGTGGTAAAGAGTTGCTGCCAAGATGTGATGGATTTGTGACGTGGGATTTTTGGACTTTAGGCGAGATGTAGGATTATGACGAATGATGATAGACATGGAAAGGTTGTTTGGACGTTTAGATGAATGAATTTTTATTTTCCAAACTTGGGATGGTGGATGACGGCTTTTGGAGGGATGGTGTTTGGAACCAACACTTTTATATGCCTTGATTAATGACCATTTTGAAAGAGGTGGACATATGTTATATGTGGGAGTCCTCTTGTCTTGTGGCTCCACATTGTGATTGACTTTTGTATTTGATTTGATGTCTTTGTTTGATCCATCTTTCTTTGGGATCCATTTTAATTTCATTTGTCCACTTGTCCTTTTGTTTGATTCAATGGCCTTTGACATTTGATTTTGATCTTTTCACTTGTAAGACTTTTGTTTTTATTGGTCCCAAAGGGGAGGTTGATTCATGATAGAATGACGGTTCATGGTGTGGGTGGAGGGGGTGTTGGCAGCAATCTTATGACAAGGATTTCTCATAGACTCCATTTTGACGTTTGTATTTGACAAAATTTTCCCCAATATCGGGGAGGTACCACTGACATCGTTTGATTTATTGTCTGAGGAATAGCCAAGACCTTGATGTCTATAATTTTTCTGAAGTTGTATTGGTTCTAGAATGCCTTGCTCGTGTATGCCTAGTCCTTTGCCTTGATATTGCATGCTTTGAAAGATTTTGTTTGCGATGGGGTATTTGTTGTTTTGAAAGCAAGATGCTAACCCATCATTAGGTATGTGGATACTGTCACTTGTAATATTTTCATCTGCGAGAAGGCCTGCTCTAACAAAGACAAATGACCCTAAGTGATAAAGTGTCTTAGCTTCATTGTCTTCTTGGACATATTCTTGACTGATATCTGTGGTCTGATCTTGTGACATGTCAAGTTCAGCCAATTCTGTTGGTGCTTCCAAAGAAATGTCGAAGCCATCATTATGGTCAGTGTCATAGAGTCCAGTAAATTCAACTATAGCTTGATCATTTTCAAATATGTCTATATTGGAATACTCTTGTGCTTGAGGAATATCGTTTATGTGTGTAATGGAGGCAAGTTTCTCATTTTGGAAACTGTCAATAGTCGAGGCCTGTATAGGATTGGAAAGTGTTTGATCATGAATGGCATAAAAGTTAAGGAGTGGATCGTTTTGGATTTCTTGGTCAATGGTAGGGTCTTGGTCAAGGATGGGGTTGTCATGGATTTGGACTTCTTAGTCAATGGTAGGGTCTTGTTCAAAGATGGGGTTGTCATGGATAGGTGTGTTTTGGATGTCATGATTGTCTTGAAGGACTCCCTGAATGGAGTTTAAGATAGGGTCATGGGATGGACTACCTTGTTCTTGACATGAGAGTGATGTTATAAGGTCATGCTTTGGGCTTTCATTTTGACATGTATCCTCAAGTTTATTAAATGGGATTTGACTTTGGACTATGATAGAATTTTCATGACTAGATGTGGCTTGTGAGGGGATGACTTGAAAAGAATTAATGACCAAAGGACTAGGATAGGACGTGGGAACTTGGACTGGACTAGTATATGAAGGACTAGGATAGGATATGGGGACTTGGACTAGAGTAGCATATGAAGGACTAGGATATGACATGGGTACTTGCATGGGACTAGTATGTGAAGGACTAGGGTATGACGTGGAGACTTGGACCGGATATGACATGGAGTCTTGGACTGGATATGTCATGGAATCTTGGACTGGATTAACTGTTGAAGGACAAGGATATGACATGGAGACTTCGACTCTATTGGTGTAAGGTTGATTGAAATAGGACATGGAGACTTGGACCGGATCGGTATGGTATGATGTGGGGACTTGACATGAGTTGGTAGATGGTTGATAAGGGATGCAGACTTAGACGAGATTAATAGGTGAAGGGCTAGCATATGATGTGGAGGTTTGGAATGGACTATTGGACAGTTGGCTTCCCTTGTCAAGGTTAGGATAAGGGTGATAAGTGGACGTTTGTTGTGAATTAATAGTAGGATTTGTGTCAAGTGACTGTTGATTGTGAGGGTAGACAGATGATGGCAAAGTATTTATGTCAAAGCCTTGTGGTAACTTAGCCCCTTCGTCCAAAAGCATGGCTAGATACCTTTGAGGGTCACGTAAGACTGATTTTTTTACAAAGGAAAATATATCAGGATTTTGCGCTGCAGCTTCTATGTCTTTGAAATATACTCGTCCATTTTGGTCTCTTTGTATGAATGGTTCAAAAATAATTTTTGATGAAGATTGCATGTTCATGTTGTGAAATGGATCAGAAAACGTCCAATGTTTGACTTGGTTGTTTCTAGATGTTTGACCGTTGTTTGGTTTGTTTCAATATCCAGAAAACACTTGCAAGCACAATATTTTGATTGTAAGCAAGCACACATCAGATAAGTACAATCCTACGTTATGCCAGGACAATGTTTGTTTATTCTGTGTTCGACATTCGAACCTGCAAACAAAAGATTATTAGTTCCTTATGCAATGGTCTTCGACACACAAATAGGGATCGCCACACGCTACAAAAGAAGATTAGTAACACAAAAAAATAAAAATAAAAAAAACATTATTGACAGCAGCAAATTAAAACAGCGATAACTTGCTCAAAACTTAACAAAATTTTAAGTGGTAGATATCCATGGAAAGCTAAATGATAGAACTTCAAAACCTAAAAATTTTTTTCCACGATTCTGCACAAAAAGAATGTTATAGACAAAAGAAAAACGCGGGTTTAAAAATTAAATTGAAAAAAACTGCGATCACTAAAATGCCCATAACTTTCTCAAATCTCAACGAAATTTAAAACCGTTTGATGTTCTGGAAAGCTGAGAGCGACATCTATAAAACCCAGAAACTGTTTGAAAATATTTTATTCGCCCATTTTTCTGTGCTCAAATGAAGGTGACGGGATTTCGTATGACGTCTTGGCTGTAACCTACAAAACAGTGAAAGCAAACAAGAACACACACAAATTTCTCTACAAAATGTCGAGTTCACCAATGTAATCAAGGGAAAAATCAGATTTGTTAGATGGTTAGATCAATAACACTAAAATCTATTGAAAATAACGAAGTACAAAGGAATAATGATGAAAACAAAAGGAATGATATTGCCATAAGTCTTCCTCTTCCATGCTTTACCTTCGTTACACCTCCTAGCTTGCAGTAAAATGTTGCCCTCGGATTCATGTATGAGCAATTATGACAAATGACAAGACTAAAGCAAGTTTTGAAGGATTTATTCAAAATCTAAATGTCTATGCCTATTGCCAATGCCTATGTCTAAAACAAATGCCAAAAGTGATTAAATGACTATAATAATAAATAATGAAATTGCATATGACAAACTAAGTGTGAGAGCAAATGCCTATAATAACTATGCAAAATGTCAGCATGTGTCTTTTTGAAAAATGAGAAGAAGATGGCATTTTATAGAAAATGCCATTTCAAATGGACGGACGAGATAAATTAATGATGAGAACCCAAAATGAGCGATCCAGATTAAACCTGAGTATCCCTAATTAGGGTTAGGGCAAAATCTTTAATCAAACGGTCAGAATAATTTCTCAGATAATCGAATCGACGGTGGAGAATAAATGAGACAAATTAATTAGAAAATACAAATTTTTGAAAAATCAAGAAGATAAGATTGTCTGATTTGCAAGATTCAAAAAATCAAAGAGATAAGATGTGAACTGAAGATAAGATTTGGAAAATCAAGAATCTGTCCGATTGCTTGATTTTGGGTGCCAATTTGAATTAAAATAATTCAAATTATGGATTTTGAGAGATAATAAATAATCTTTTTCAGATTATTTATCAAAAAGACTCAGTTAAAATTGACATGACATTTTAAATAATTTAATTTATTTAAAATGAGAGGAATATTAAATTGGCAATTAAATAATTAAATTTAATTATTTAATTTAGGAGATGAATTAATTAATTAAATTAATTAATCAATTTATTTAATTAAGACAGTTAGTGGCGTATTAAATAAATAAATAAAACTTATTTATTTAATAATCAAGAAGAAATAAATGACAAAGGGGAATTAAATAAATTAAGAAATTTATTTAATTAAGGGAAGACTTAGACAATTAATGACGTATTTAATAAATAAATAAATAAAATTTATTTATTTAATAATCAAGAGGAATGAAAGGACATGAATTAATTAAATAATTATGAATTATTTAATCAATAGTCGAATGTGGACCAAGGACATAATTATGCTAGGACGAAAGTGGTAAAAATGAAGCTTGCAGGCCTAGGTCATTTTTAGGTGTCTACACAAGCCACGCGTAGCTTCAAGTAAAGATCATCAACCTCTCTAAAGAGATGCCCAGTTATTATATCAAAACGACGAACAATGCATCCTTCAATTTCAACTGTTAACTAAAATGTGCATGGATTTGTTAGTTCTACTAATACTTGAATAGGCTCACCAAGTATCCAAATAATTTCTTGATTTTTGTCATCACTTGAATTCTTCAAAAGTGAACAAATAAATGGACCTGACGGAGTAAACCAAGACCACTAGTCTTTCTTTCTGGATTATGCTTAACAATCTCCATTTGCGGAAGAAGTTTGGATTTTGAATGCAATCTTATGAAAGGAAGGGCAGGGTCTGCACATCTTGTTCCTGAAGGAAGCCTTTCAGCTGAATTTGTCAATGCATTTGCAAGAATCCATACTATCCATGTCTCCACTGTGCAGGCTGGGAAATGTTGGCAAAGGCGACAGAGTCTTGATTTATACCTGTCAATTGCATTCACCTGAGAGTTTTTAAAGCTTCAAAATAAATTCATTTTGTGTATAACCCTTGCTATCATGGTAGTCAATGAGGTTACATTTATGTGAGGAACTCACACCGTGGGCATAAAGCATTCCAATGGACCATTAAATGTTATTGGTGAATACATTAGCTTGTCGGGCTATCGGGAATATTGCGAACTTTAGAACCATGGAGTCAGGAGTTCGGAGCTTGTGCAAACTTTAGAACTCACTATTAGAATTTAGAAGATTTTTATAATTCCTAATAATAGAGTATTTGTGGCTTTATAAAGTGCTTCAAACATCATAAAAGGCTTTAGAAAAACATTTGACTTTAATAAAGTTGAGGATCGATTGAACTCCCGACACTAAAGAATAGCATATAGATATCGGTTCATGATATCTAAATGTCATTTCAAAACCAATTAAATAATTTCCCAATAATAATCTTCCCTGAAATCATGTTTTGGCCATAGAGACGAAAAAACTTCATATCTTCCACAAAATAGTTCTGTTTTGCACGAAATTTGGGCAGCAAAGTGAATGGGTCTTTTTAAGCACAACCCAGAAACCTTTAAACCTCTAGCAACCAGAAAATTGAATTTTTGGCTTATTTGTGAATCACCAATAAGAAAATGTAAAGCTTAAAATTTTGCAGACAATAAAACATTTGGGCACGAAAACAAGCTGGGTTGAGTAGAATAGGGATATAATCATGGCCATGAAAATAATTTGCATCAGATCTTTTATACTTTCATAATTAGTTGTTTTTGTGATTTCGAAAGGGGTATAGGAGAATGCACAAAATTTGAAAATTTATAAGCTCAAATTTCGGGGTAACATTGGCTCTAGTTGGGGACTGCTCTCTGTCATAGAGAGCAGATAACTCTAGAATCTCAAATGAAGACCAAGCCAAGTCCATTGGGCACGAAGTCAAAAGAAATAGCAAGGGAACACAAGGAGCCAGAGCAAACCAAAACAAGACAGAACAGGAAAGGAAACGACACTACAGGCACACCAAAAACACCTAGTATATGTACATGGTCATGAAGACCCTACCTCAGATAACTTCAAATTGATTATGCAAATCCATTAACCGACTGGGAGAAATAGATGTTTGTGCGAAATAATGTCAGATGAATGAGGAGCATGCACATAATCAACTGCCAGCTAGTGACCACCATGACCAGAGGAATATGAATAGCACCATGCAAAAATTCTTTGGATAAAATCGTATGCTCAACAAGCCACTCCTCACCATATACTTCTGCAATTAGATGACTCATATCAACATTGGCCATCATACAATCACTAGCATCTATTTTAATATCATCAGATGTGATACCAGAATATACTTGATTTAGCAAGGAAGGAGAAATCAGCCCTCGGATTGGGCAACCCACACACAAGCCATGAGATAAAAACCCTTCATTTGTACTGTATGTGGAAATTATTCCATTGTCAACACATTCTTGCATATGATCATCTCTCTCAACATACAAATTGATATCCTGTAAATGAGAATTATCCCCAACTAGAACAAACTCCTCTTTCTCTACAAGATCTGACTCCAAAACTTTATGACAAACTTCATCATCTCTATCAATATCCTGCAAATTAGGCATTGCAACCTCTTTCCCATACAAGAATTCATCCCCATAGGCATTAAAACACCAGTTTAGAATGTAAGCAATATGAGGCTCGTCACAATTTCCTATTTGATCCCTTTCATTCAAACTATCATGACTACTCTTAACATCATCTTCCAATTTTTGTTTAAAAATTTTGGTATCTACATTCTCAAAATGAAAAGATTCAAATGAAAGATCATTTCTAACCTCTTCTTGCAGCCATGTTTCTTCATGTTTCAATGCGGGAACTTCAACAATTTCATATCCCAGTTGAGTTTCAATTATAACTTCATTACCTGCAACTGGACTTGGAAATAAAACATCAGAAGTAAAACATTCTTTCTGCAGGTTGCATGATGAATCAATCTCTAAAAATGTGACTGTTGGTTGTGATTTTTGAATATCACATTCTACAAGCATGGGATCAAAGTTGACAGAAATAATTTCTTCAATTCTAGTACAAGGAAAATCATCACTTAGAGAATAAGGAGAATGCAATTTATCCATTTTCTTGTCAGGCTTTTTCCTGTCTATCTTATAAAATACTAAACTAATATCATCAAAGACAAAAGCTACCAGATCTGAACTATTATTTAGAAACCATTTTTCAACTTCATAAGAAATATTTTATATTACTTTTTCATCCATATCAAAGCCAAAGACTTCTTATTTAGGAGAAAATAGTGCAACATTTGTACCTTCTTTTTTATTTCCAAAAGCACAAGTGGCTACACTCACTTCATTGATATGACCATCTTTGTCCAGTATACCGCATAAAAATTTATCATCTGATCTTTCCAGGCACCAATTTGGAATGAGAATGACCTTGGGTTTTTTTGATAATACTTTTTCATTGTCTTCGAAAGAAGTGGATGGTTGTTTAATCTCACTCCTTTGTATGCAATATTATTCACCAAGAATAGAAAAATTAAAAGAAACTTGCTCTTTATTCTTCGGTTCTTCCTTAAGCATTTCTAACTTTTCTACCTTTGTCTAATGAATCTTGTGCTCAAGATCTTTAAGAATGCAATATCTGCAATGCAAATATTTGAACAACAAGGCAGATTGATGATCTTGGGATGGATGTAGCTCTTTATTTTTAACTTCATATATGCTTTCTTTGAGATTGCTCCACAACAAATGAAGTATTTCATCGTCTTCAGCCAATATCTCTTCAATTGTTCGCATAGGTTGTCTTCTTTGTTTGAGCTGATTTCTTTGGTTTGTCTGGTACGGAACCATTTTTTGAGATCTTCATATAAAACAGAGTCTCCAACCTCCATCCTCGGGGAGGCACATTCAAATTTCTGAGAGAACAAATCACCAGCCACTTCAATCCCCAGCGGAGTTGCCAAAAATCTATTAGTGAACAGATTTCTCCTTCAAAAATAAATACAAAAAATGACTCAAATTGCCCAAAGAGAAGAACAAAAAGCACTAACAGTTGGAGAAGTTGTCATTGAATTGACAACTTTCCTATGAATTTTAGAGGTACAGCTCCCTCTTAAGATATGTAATGAATGAAAACTCAGGGTATGCTTTTAACCAGAAAGCAAAAAGGCAACTAACACCTACCCATAACCATGAAAGTAGATGCAAAAGATTTAATGTTAGGATTAAGTGAATGTAGACAATTGATACAAAGCCCCCTTATCTCACACCCACAAATGATACTCAGGAAAAGGATGAGCAGAAAAGTACCTCCAATAGATGGATTAATTTGAATTCAAAGATTCAGAAATAAACATCTACACAGCCTAATATAATAGGTAAAATATGAAAGAACAATTACAAAGACCCAAAGTTCATTGCAATGAAAAGAAAACATTAACTGATTCACAGATCAGAGAAATCTTATTTATTTCCTTAACATTCACAGACTCCATCTTCATGTACAAAAAAATTGTGTTTAAAAGAAAACTAAACAACTCCTTCCTTCCCTGAATAGCAGGAAAAAAAAAAGATCCTCTCAAAGCCAAGAGGTTACATATTTATCCTCTTCCCAATAAGCACCTTCTGATGAGAAGATAAGCAATCCCCCTTGCATGACCGTTTCAGTTTCACAACTGTTTTCTTGATAATTATCTTTTCTTTTGATTTCAAGAGAAATGCTTTCCCTTCAACTCTACATATTATTTTTCTTTGATAAGGTTAGAGAAGGACACCGGGCAGATTCCTTGTTCTATGTAACTGCTTTCTTGATCTGAAATTTCTTTCTTTCTGAGAATACCAAAAGTTTTCCTGCGGAGCAGATGAACATGTGAATGGATGTGAATGAATTTTCTACTTTAGGAAAAATCCCATTCGGTTTCCTGAATCTTACACTTTTATTCCATTCCATTATTTGTGATTTCAGGAATAGAATCCTCTTGACTTGCCATATGTAATAATCAAAAAAGTCTCGCTACAGTCATTGCCTTGTAATAGCTAATAATAGATTAATTTCTCTGAAACCTATTCAATTCATTTTCCCCTTTTTGATGATTCACATTATTTTCGCATAGAATATATATTCGATGCAACTAGCTCATTTCTAAATCTTTTATTTTTCTAAAATCGGCAGCTCCCTGATTTTTTATTACTTTCCATAAACAATTATTCACTATTTAAATTACCTGAATTGCTAGAAAGTTTCTAAAATTCCTTTTAATATACCTATTTAAGTTCATCTAAAAATCACTTTCATATCATAATATAATTTCCACATTGGTTAAGTATTAGATTTGAAAGACTTCCCTTGATCTCTGTATTGGTTATCATCCGGTAACTGATTTGCAATCTACAAGATCTCAAATGTCTCTGATATGTCTCAATCCATAATTAATTTGGAGGAATAGACTGTTGGAGAATGTAGAAGAATATGCAACTAACCATATTCTTAGGCCTGAAATGAAACAAAACAGTTACCATTGCTTTGATTTGCAACACCTAGAGTATTAAAGCCAGTGTTATTTCAAAAAATAAAGTATTTCAAGGAATTGATGTTTATCAAAGAGTTCTCGTGCAATAGTGATTTAATCTGCCCAGTAATCTTCTTTAGAACAATCATCCTCTTCATTTCACAGTTTCCTACTTTCGATATAAACCTCTTCTCTGATTAAGAACACACACATCTCTCATGATTTCTTTCATGATCCCTTTCTTCTTTTCAACCCTTCAAGTCATATACTCCAAGGAGGAATGTACAAAATTTTGTTCTTATACTTGAATCAATGCCCTGAAATTAACAAAGTAAACAAGACCCATTGCATACTTGTTTTAATACCTTAAGTCCCCCATCAGCAAAATGACCTTTAGGTAGAAAGGTTGTTGATGTGAAAGAGAATGATGATTTCTCTTATGAGCCCAATATGATTTGAAATTTCCCAATGAATAATAGTATATGAATGGCAATGCTCTAACAAATAATATTCTTCTTCTATAACCTACTCCTTTCACATAGTTTTCTTCAAAGATAAGGGAATGTAATATTGGTCATGGGGTCAACAGACATGAGTCTCTCAACACTATATTTGCAAAAGGATTGTTCCCTCATTCTTGGACAACCTTCCAATGAGAGTTTTGACCTTAATAAATGTAGGCTTTTCAGTTTCACTGAAAGCAGCAAGAAGTGCTCTACAAAAAGAATCCATGTCTTCATGTATGTTGTCAACTACAATAGTATTCTAGCAAAAAGCTCTAAATCAGCCACAAATGTCTCTAGAGAATGCAAGACTAGTATCTCCATCAATTGTAACATGGTTATCATCATACATTACTTGTGAGTTTATTAAATTTCCCGCATCCTTCCAGTGAAGCTACCTCATTTAATATTCCCTCCATCACACATCCATCACCCTCCATATACAGTCTCAAAGCTTCACCACTATATCTGGCTTGTTAAAACATGTTGCTAGATGTTTCTCTGCAAGAATACTTTGAACAATAATATATGTCAAAATTCTGCCTTTTATTATACTTTGATAGTGATCCATACTGTGCTCGAAAGCTCACATCTTGGCATAGGTGCAACAATGATGTGGAATTTCCTGAAAGCTCATAAAGAGTCTTCAATAAAACTGCCTTATCCAATGCAAGCCACGCGTAGCTTCAAGTAAAGATCATCAACCTCTCCAAAGAGATGCCCAGTTATTATATCAAAATGACGAACAATGCATCCTTCAATTTCAACTGTTAACTAAAATGTGCATGGATTTGCTAGTTCTACTAATACTTGAATAGGCTCACCAAGTATCCAAATAATTTCTTGATTTTTGTCATCACTTGAATTCTTCAAAAGTGAACAAATAAATGGACCTGACGGAGTAGACCGAGACCACCAGTCTTTCTTTCTGGATTGCGCTTAACAATCTCCATTTGCAGAAGAAGTTTGGGTTTTGAATGTAATCTTATGAAAGGAAGGGTAGGGTCTGCACATCTTGTTCCTGAAGGAAGCCTTTCAGCTGAATTTGTCAATGCATTTGCAAGAATCCATACTATCCATGTCTCCACTGTGCAGGCTAGGAAATGTTGGCAAAGGCGACGGAGTCTGGTTTTATACCTGTCAATTGCATTCGCCTGAGAGTTTTTAAAGTTTTGAAATAAATCCATTTTGTGTATAACCCTTGCTATCATAGTAGTCAATGAGGTTACATTTCTGTGAGGAACTCACACTGTGGGTAGAAAGCATTCCAATGGACCATTAAATGTTACTGGAAAATACATTAGCTTGTCGGGCTATTGGGAATATTACGAACTTTAGAACCATGGAGTCAAGAGTTCAGAGCTTTTACAAACTTTAGAACTCACTATCAGAATTTAGAATGTTTTTATAATTTCTGACAATAGAGTATTTTTGGCTTTATAAAGTGCTTCAAACATCATAAAAGGCTTTGGAAAAACATTTGACTTTAATAAAGTTGAGGATTGATTGAACTCCCGACACCAAAGAATAGCATATAGATATTGGTTTATGATATCTAAACATCATTTCAAAACGAATTAAATAATTTCCCAATAATAATCTTCCCTGAAATCATGTTTTGGCCATAGAGACGAAAAAACTTCATATCTTCCACAAAATAGTTTCGTTTTGCACAAAATTTGGACAGCAAAGTGAATGGGTCTTTTTAAGTACAACCCAGAAACCTTTAAATCTCCAGCAACTAGAAAATTGAATTTGTGGCTTATTAGTGAATCACCAATAAGAAAATGTAAAGCTTAAAATTTTGTAGACGATAAAACATTTGGGCACAAAAATAGGCTAGGTTGAGTAGAATAGGGATATAATCATGGCCATGAAAATAATTTGCATCAGATCTTGTATATTTTCATAATTAGTTGTTTTTGTTATTTGGCAGGGGATATAAGAGAATGCACAAAATTTGAAAATTTCTAAGCTCAAATTTCGGGGTAACACTACCAGGCAGTTGACTCCATCAAAATAGGAGGATGCCACTTATTGAAAGCATAGAAAAAGATGGAGTATTAATGTGCCAAATTGGTTAAAGAAAACTTGTCCAACGGGAATCTAGCACAACGCACTTCCTAGATTTTCTCAAAAACAAATGTGACCATTAAAAAGGTAGTTGCATTCTTTTATTCAAATTAGGAATTTCCCTCCATGAGATTTTTCCCTCGACCTCTTAATGATCATCTTTTTGACTTTCTTGGTAACCGACCAGCTGGCAATATTTTCTCCCACTTGGCAGGCTTCATTGATATCTACATTTTAGTGGAAACCTGCATAATAACATTATCACACACAAACAATTGTATATCTATAACTAGCTTAGTAACATTCATTCAACCACTTGTAAAATCAACATAGATAATTCACATAGCATGATTTCATTAAAGTCACAAGGATAAACTTATGCCCAAGGTCTATGGTTTTAAGGAAAATCTCAACAACCAAGTGTCAAAGTCTATGATAGCAATAGAAAATATATATAGTGAACCCTATCAAAATTGAGCCATTAATTGGGCTCATCATTCCCCCAACCTAACGTTTTGCTAGTCCTCTAGTAGAAGGAGAACTATTCTTTTTCCTAGTCAATGCCCTAAAGTCACCAACTGCCAGCTATCCCACATCAGTCTCTGCAGTGTCTGAATTAGGATCCCAGTAGAATCCTTGTTTGTTCTCCAGTCTGTTACATCTTTCCCTTTCTGCAACTATTTCATACTGGTAAAACTTGTAATCTGGCATAGGCCACAATAGTGTAGGTGGCTGAAATGTTAATGGAAGCCAAAACTGTTGTCTCAACCTTCCAATCTATATGTATATGTCAACTCTTTTGCATGTTGCAACATAGTTCTGTAAAGAGTGGGGTTCAACTTGTTTCAAGTCTTCTAGCAAACGGTTCCACCTTTGTGCTAAG
Source organism: Sequoia sempervirens (assembly GCA_007258455.2). NCBI lineage: Eukaryota > Viridiplantae > Streptophyta > Pinopsida > Cupressales > Cupressaceae > Sequoia > Sequoia sempervirens. The sequence goes on along the minus strand of VDFB02047230.1, from coordinate 75,452,156 downwards.
TACCCCATTAGTGATTTTCCTGTAGTTTCAGTTACCTTCTCATATTCCTTGTAGGTCTCTTCTCTAACAGGAATAATCCTATTCTTCTATCTTGGGTGATAAATAATTCTATTCCATGTTTGGAAAATGTCTACAGGGTTACTAGATTCAGCCCTGAGAGGCAAGGGAGTATGAAATTCCCTTTCCCTATAAGTTCTATACTGCTATCCCCAACTAATTTCATTCTGAATCTAGGACATGAATGTCCTTAAATGGAGATCTCCAATAAATAGTAAGGGATTCCAATCATGATCATCAGACACAACATAATTATGCAAGTATAGTTCACATAACATATTTTTAACATCAGGAGTGGCAAACTAATAAGCCTGTAAAAAATCATGTGGAGTGTCAAGAGAAGGACTCAAACCTAAAATAATCCTTGACAGTTTAAAGGAAAGATTTCGCTCCTTCAAATGCAGGGCATACACTCTTGGAGGAGTTCTGCATGCCAGCATTTTGGGTATTAAATCTACCACATTGTCTGCCTTTTCTTTCAAGGCAGCAATCTCGGCATTCTTTTCTTCAATCTTTGTATTTTTATTTTTAATCTCACCTTATAGCTTGTGTTTTTCCTTTTTCCGTTCCTCCTATTTTCTTTGCATCTCACTCCATAGTTTTAGAGCTACATCATTCCATGAAAAGGAAGGAGGTTTATGTGTTCCTACCAACATCTTCCTTGGCACTAATTCTTGTGGTTCAAATGGCACCAGTTGCAGTGATTCTAGTTGTCCATCTTGTTCTAGCCGCAGGAGTTCTGGATTCTCATCTTGTTCTTGCTATAGGGGTTCTTGACTTTTATCTTGCTCTTGATTCTCAACCTGTTCTGCAATGGAAGCAAGCTCTGCTAATCTAATATTTAATTGTTCCTCAAAAATATATTTTTCCTCAACATTCACCTGCCCTATTGGGGCTTTTGTCTCCTCCCTAGATATTTTTCTAAGCCTAGGGATTCTCTTTGGAGGTACACCAGTGGCTGACACAGTTGGTTTTGATTTCTTAGGAGGGTTTTTATCTTTTTCTTCGGTTGTAGGAAGAACAATGTTGTCAGCCTTTCATTTCCTAGGGCTTGGTGTTGCTTTTTCTGTCATTTGCTTCTTGGCCTTCCCATTTCTCATTTCTACTTCTTTCATCTATGCTTCCTCTCTACTAAGGGCAGCCCTAGTTCGAATTGGGGTTTTGGGAAGAACATTAATATCAAAGTCTAAGGATGAACTTTCCTCATCTGAATATTCTGACTTAGAAGAACCAATTTTGATAACTTGCTCGGCTGCAAGAGGGTTTGAATTAGGGTTTGCACCAGAGGTTGATGCTCCAAGAGTGGTTTCAGCAGCCCTCTCTTCCCTACTAACCCTATGAGGTTGAGACTGACCTCTAGGATGTACATTTTTTGGTCCAAATTGATCAATGTTTACAAATTCTTCCCATGCCATGTCAGACACCTCTTGCAGAGATTTCTCTACTAACAATTTTATTAAACAATGGTGAGAGATAGAACTACCCCTACCTTTTTTTCATTTTGGCCGCCATGAAGGATAGGAGGTGGTATAGCACATTGGGCACATTCATTCTTCTTCCATGCCACATATGGTTCAGGAGCTTGAAGTGTACAGAATGGAGGCATGACTAGCGGCCCTCGCAAGTAATATACTTGACAATGTGGACAGCTACTTGTTTCCATGCCTCTGGTAGAGAAGTTTTCTTCGTACCTTGTTTATCCACAACCAATGGAGGTTCATTGGGTTTAGTAAATTCAGCCCTAGCTAACCTTGCATCTCTAGTAGTAGGGTATGGCTCTCCATTGGTAGGTAAACTTGTTACCTCTGCAATTCTCTCCTTAGTAGCGATCACCTCTAACCCTTTTACTATTGCCTTCCCCTCAAAGAATGTATGTGCAAATTCTTATGCAATGTCCTCATTGTAGTTGTCAAGTTTCAAGAAATAATCTAGCCATCCAAAATTATTGAACTCTACCAGAGAAGGTGCATCCTGCATTACCACATCATGAACCATGGGTTCATTCCTAATTATCTGACCTCCCATTGTTTCAGCTACTCGCAATCACTTCAGCTAAATTTCCTTTTCCTGCAATCTCTTTCTAAAAACCCCAACTTCTTCCTGTAATTATTCTGTAATGTTGATGCCAATGTCATGTAGCTCGCTAATTTACCTTTTTGGGTGACATTTAAGATTATGACTAAGCAATAAATATTCATAAATGAAGGGTATCATCAATAAAAATGGCGGCAGTTCAGTGACATTTCACACATGCAAGCCGTCATTTCAATTTATCATTCAAATTAGCTTATTCAAAATTTTCTGACATGGATGACACTTGGACTTGTGAGTTGACACTCCCCCCAACCTAAATTATAGCATGTGTCCGCATAGGCTCGGTGTTAATTATGATTTGACAGGGTGGATTATAATTTTATGCTATGTGAAATATCCACATTAAATTACAGTAATTAAAGAAATGCATGAAAGGTAATTAAGATATAACAAATTGTCACATACGTACCTAAAAACATGGAATATCTTTGCAAATATTGTGGAGAAAGTACCAGTTACCTTTAAAAAGTATGGTTGAGCAATTAATGTAGTGGTGATGGAATGAAGTGATGGTGAAGTGGAGTGATGGTGGAGTTCTGGAAGAGAGAGAAGGTAGAGATAGATGGGAAGATGGGTAGATTAATGAAGAAGTGGATTCCCAAAAAAGTGGAAATATTTATTATGAAGTGATTGCATGTGTACTTGGATCAATCAAAAGGATGAACACTAGGTTCACTTCTTTTGGCTATAGGATGTTCAGAGGTTGGGTGTTGGTTAAATTTTTGCATGAACTCCTCCTTGGATGTTGGCTTATGAAACAACCTTAGACGGTGATCATTGACCAAACATTTGAATCTAATAGGGTCAATGGTTGTGAGTTGTACAGCACCATTGGGAAAGACTTTTGCAACTGCATATGGTTCCAACCATCTAGTTTGCAATTTTCCTACATTATCTTGATACATGGAGTCATAAAGGAGTGCTCAGTCACCAGGTGGATCTTATTTTCCTCTATGTACCTATCATGCCATTTAACCCTTTGATTCTGCACTACCTCAGTATGATGCAGGGTTGTCTTTCTCATCTCATCCAAAGCATTTAGCTGCATGATTCTATCCTTTTTTTCCTCAGATAAGTCCATCCCAAGATCTAGTGCAATCCTACGAGTCTTATGCTCAAATTCAATGGGAATCATAGTTGTCTTCCCATACAGTAATTCAAAAGGAGTAAAACCTGTGGTTGTTTTCCAGGTGGTCCTATAGGCCCATAAAGCTTTTGGCAACCTATTTGCCCAGTCTTTCCTATGAATAGCCACTGTTTTGGTCAGAATTGCCTCAATTTCCCTGTTGGTAACCTCAAATTGGCCATTGGCTTGAGGATGATAGGGGGTAGATTTCTTGTGTCATACACTATATTCACTGACTACTGTTGTAACAAGGGTTGATGTGAATTGATCCCCTTGATCAGTCACTATTTTCCTTGAGACCCCATAACGAGTGAATATTTCCTCATAAAGAAATTATGCAACCTTATTATCTTTGGCATGCTTCATAGCTTTAACCTCAACCCACTTGGTCACATAGTTAGTGCAAACCAAGATGTAGGATTTACCATTTGATGGAGGGTCAATGGGACCTACAAAATCCAGTCCCCATTTATCAAATGGAGTTATGACTACCTGTGGGTAAAGAGGCATCTCATCATACTTAGTTGGTCGGCCCATCCTTTGGCATCTATCACACTTCCTAGTATACCTTCCTACATCCTTATGAAGTGTGGGCCAGTAATATCCTATATTAAGAATCTTCATTTTTGTCCTCTTGGCTACAAAATTCCCTCCACAGGGTCATTGTGACATGTATGCAATATATCATATGTTTCATCTTCCCTTGCACATCTCCTCATGACATGGTCTAGTCCAACGTAGAATAAACAGCCTACGATTCATGAGAAAGGAAAGGTTTTCTCAATGAGTACCCTTCTCTCTTTTAGAGAGAAATGAGGAGGAACTCTCCCTATAACCAGGTAATTGTCTATGTCAGCATACCAAGGTGTATGCACACTGATGGAAAATAAATGTTCATCAAGGAAAGAGTCATCAATGACTTGAGTGTCCTCTGATGTAGTCAATCTAGAAAGAAATTCTGCTACAAAATTTGTCTTTCCTGGTTTATCAACAATGGTGATGTCAAACTCCTACATGAGCAACAACCATCTTGTTATCCTTCCTAAAATCAAGGGATTATTCATGAGGTATCTTATGGTTTCATGTTTTGTACGAATGAAGATATGATAGCCTATTATGTAGTGTCTGAATTTGTTAAGGGCATAGACAACTGCCAACATTTCTTTTCCTATCACTATGTAATTGAATTCAGCTCCTTGTAGGTTTTTGCTAACAAAATAGATAGCATTCTTAATTTCTCCTTTCTCTCCCAAGATAGCTCCTATAGCATAGTCTGATGCATATGTATGAATGTGAAAAGGAAGCTCCCAATTAGGGCCTTTGAGTACAGGAGCATGGGTTAAAGTTGCTTTCAAATCAAAGAATGCTTTGTCACAGTCCTCTATCCACTGGAATTCAGCATCTTTAGTTAGAAAATTGTATAGTGGTGCTACCATTTTGCTGAAATCATTGATGAAACGCCTATAGTACCCTGCATGACCCAAGAAACTTCTAACATCTTTTTTCTTTGCAGGAATAGGAAGATTGGTAATCACTTCAATCTTGGTTGGGTCTACTTGAATTTCCTTTTGATAGATGTAGTGTCCAAGGACTACTCCTTCCTACATCATCATGAAACACTTCTCACTGTTCAAGGATAGATTATGGTCTTCCCATCTCTGTAAAACCTTCTCTAGATTCTCTAGTGCTTCTGCAAAACCAGCACCATAGGTAGTAAAATCATCCATATAAATCTCCATGATATCATGTGAGATGTCTAAAAATATACTAATTACTTCCCTTTGAAAAGTTGCAGGTGCATTACACAACCCAAATGGAAGTATCGAGTAGGAATAAGTCCCCCATGGATAGGTAAAGGTGGTCTTCTCTTGATCCTCGGGTGCAATTTGTATCTAGTTATAGCCACTGAATCCATCTAGAAAAGAAAAATATTGCTTGCCTACAAGGGAATCCAGTACTTGGTCTATGAAAGGAAGGGGAAAATGATCCTTTTTGGTGACAGAGTTGAGTTCCCTGTAGTCAACACAAGCTCTCCATTTACCTCCCATTCTAGGTACAATTACCAATGGGGACACCCATTGGCTTTCTGAGATGGGGTAGATAAATCTTGCATCCAATAATTTATGTAGTTCTCCTTTTACAATCTCCCTTAATGCAGGGTTGATTCTCCTTTGTGGTTGCCTCACTAGTGTGCAATCATCTTTGATATATATCCTATGAGTATAGAGCTTGGGTTCCAATCCCTTCATGTCATGGTAGTCCCATGCAAGTGCATGTTGATGGGTCTTCAATAGGTTTGTCAGGGACAGTTGTTGCTCTTGACTCAGCTTGATGTTAATATTTAGATGTTTTCCTTCTAACACTTGCACTTGTGTGGTTAACTCTATCATAGTTGCTTCACTAATACTTGGCATTTTTAGTTCATGTGGCAGCAATGTATGAAGCATATCAGTTATTGCAGGAAGTTCAGTTGCAAAAAGAGCGGGCAGAAGTGTCTTCACTGAACCTGCAAAACCAATTTCATGAGTAGATGACTCTTCATGCACCTCACAACGGTTCTGAATTATGTGGGATAGTACTTCATCTTCTTCTTGAAGGTGCATGAAAGAACTTCTACCTAACATCATGAGTTGTGCTACTGAATTGACTTCCTCGGCCTCTTCTCCAACATGTGGCCATATGGTGTTTTCCATATCATGGGATGGTTGAGCAGGAGGGTAGAGAACAAGATTTTTGGTGCTTTTCCCATCAGAAATAGTCATGTCCCTTGATTGGAATCCAATATAAGCATTTATTGTGGCCAACCATGGTCTACCTAGAATAATGGGATACCTTCTTAGTGTATCTTTAGGAGAAAGGATCATAAAATCTAATGGGTACTCCCAAGAGTCTAGAGTTACCACAAGGTCTTCTACTATACCATCAGGTTTAATAGTGGAATTATCGACAAGCTATAAGATGGTAGGAGTAGGTCTCATGTTCACAACATTTAGTTGTTGCAGGATATCCTTAGTCATCACACTTATTGTTGCTCGGAATTCAATTAGAGCATTCTTGATTTGGATTCCATTTATAATAACTCGTACCACAAGATTACCTGGGTCAATGTACTTAGGAACTGTAACTTTTCCAAGAATCGTATCTGCCAAAGTAGCTAATGATAGGAGTGGAAGGAGCTATAAAATTAGTTCCTGAATGCAAATGGATGTCACTCACACTCACAGCATATGCAAAAAATTGATTAGGATCTGCAGAGTATACTGGTTGTTGTTGTGGTTTGTTATTTGGGTTAGGTGTGGGCTGAGTTGGTAACTAAGTAGGTCTAGGTGTGCTTTAACTTGAGCTAGTAGGAGGAGAGGAATTATAGCAGGTTGATGAGGCTGTGAAGGTGGCTACATGTAACTAGTTCTCTGGTTTGGCCATTGTTGTCCTCCCCTCCATTGGGATGTTTGTTGCCAATTTCTTGGAAGTGGTTGCCAATTCCCCTAAAAAAAATTCCAATTCCCCTGAGGTTGTTGCCACTGGGGTGGAGATTTTTGGTGATTGGGATAGGTATTTGGAGGGTTATTCCAAGGCTAAGGTGGATATCCTCCATAGTTGGATGGATATGGGGGTTTCCATTGGTTACCAGATGCATAAGAATTGAAATAAGACCCAGCAAAAGACAATGGATTTGGTGGGATACCTTGTCTTGGGGCCCATGGTCTCCTTTGTGAAATGTAGTAGACTTGATCATCATCACCCTGGATTGGCTTGAACTTGGGTGGAATCTACTTGATGTCAATGTTAGCTACCATTTTGCATCTGCAGTCCTTCTTTTGTCTACAATGAGGGCAATATTCTGCCAACATTGTCTCAGCCTCCTCATGTTTCTTCTTTGCTTGAAGTGTATCCAGCTGAGTAGCTAGATTTTTTATGATGTCTTGCTTGAAATCTTCCAACAAGTGAGTAATATCCATCCTTGAAACTCCATTGGTGGATGATTTACCTATAGAGGATTGGTAGCCTCTTCCTTTCTTTGAAGCTTCCCTGGAATAGTTCTGACATATCTTCTTAATATCATCCCAAGGAACTTGGGTGATATCTCCTCCTCCCATCATGTCCAAAGCATCAATGCAATTGTCATTGATTCCTCTCAACAAGAGCAGGTTTTAAGACTCTTCATTGAGTGTATGATGTGGATATTTCTGCAGGAAAAATAGAAACCTTGAAATGTAATCCTCCAAACTCTCATATTCCTTCTACTGCATCCTAAAGATGTCATCTCCTCTCATGTCACTTCCCCTACAATATTCCTTGTACTTCTCAAGGAAATTTGTCTTCATTTCATCCCAAGTCTCCACAATATTCCTACCTAAGCTCATAAATCATCTTAATGCAACTTCTTTCAAGGTAGTAGGAAACAAATTAAGCCTATGAGCATCAGTGGTATAGTCATAGCTTTTGTAGAGGATATCAAACTCAAATAGGAAAGTGTCAAGGTCTTCTGTGACAAGTCCATAGAACTTAGGAAGGACTGAAGCAAGGATATTTTTGAGGTTATCAACCTCATTCTAATGAGTGATAGGAAATGGAAAATATGGTTGGTTAGGTTTGTTTCTATTTGCATCAATCATGCCTGGTTGATGGAGTTCCAAAGCAAATGGATTTTCAATCAGAATTTGGTCTTCAAAGGAAGTGTCAGAACTAGTCAAATTGGGAAATACATCAGCAAAGGGTGTGCCTCTTCTTCTTCTTCGTCTCTTGGTAGATGTTGATGTTCAACTAGCTGGAATGGATTAGGGTCATTAGGAAGGAATCTCTCATAAGCATCTCTTCTCCTTCCTCTATGCATGTGGTATCAACTCAGTATCAACCAACTCACACAAAGAATTCGTGAAAGAAAGGTAGTTCATTACTTTCCTAAATGAGGGGTATACTAAGAGAAAACTTTCAAAAATACTACAGCAAGAAAGAAACTATCAATGACTCCAAATAACTTCCCATTTCCTGGCAACAACGCCAAAAATGTTGGCCTCCTTTAATGGTTTAATAACTAAGACTTTAGAGTTGTGACTTAGAGATTGGACATATACACTAAGTAGCTATATCACTCATCATGAAGGTGCATTTCATTTTTCAACCCAGGGACATAAACTTGAAATGGGTCAACACTATATGTGCACTAGGACTCTACTACAGTCATCCATGAACTAGGAAAGAAACAATGCCGGAAATAAAATGTTGGAAGGAAATCAACTTAAACACTAAGAATAAATCAACATTTGCACTAAGCATTAACAACTGGACTAGAAATGAAAGATAGAAATGGAAATCTCAATAAACAGACAAGAAACTACTCTATCTGCCTTGGCTACAAGAACAGTTATAGAACAGAATTTCAATGGCTATAGGAACAAACAGTTGTTGAAATTGAAACTAACTACTGAACATAAAATAACTTTTAAAGTAAATATGTGGAGTTCTCACTAAGTGGGCCCCCTTGGGTGAGTCTCCCTTAAACTAACTCAAATGCAGCAACTCAAATTATCATATTATTTCTTGAAAGCATGTTTACAACATCTCAGCAATATAATTGTATTACTAAAACTAGAAAATGTGAATACAAACTTAGAACATCCAACCTTATCAAAAGGGGCATTTGACCATTATTTATAGAGAGAAAAACTATTGATTAACCCTAACTACCTAAGCAATTGACTCCATCAAAATAGGAGGATGCCACTTATTGAAAGCATAGAAAAAGATGGAGGAAGTTATGCATGTGCCAAATTGCTCAAAGTAGACTTGCTCCAACAGGAATCTATCACAATGCACTTCCTATATTTTATCAACAACAAATATGACCATTAAAAAGGTAGTTACATTCTTTTATTTGAATTAGGAATTTCCCTTCATGAGAGTTTTCCCTCCTTGACCTCTCAATGATAATATTCTTGACTTTCTTGGTAACCGACCAGCTAGAAAGAGTTTCTCCCACTTGGAAAGCTTCGTTAACATCGTCATTTTAGTGGAAACCTGCATAATAACATTAGCACACACAAACAATTGTATAGCTATAACTATCCTAGTAACATTCATTCAACCACTTGTAAAATCAACATAGATAATTCACATAGCATGATAATGCCATTAAAGTCAGAAGGATAAACTTATGCCCAAGGTCTATGGTTTTAAGGAAAATCTCAACAACCAAGTGTCAAATTCTATGATAGCAACAACAAATATAGATAGTGAACCCTATCAAAATTGATCCATTAATTGGGCTCATCAATGACTATCTTATGGAGATCATTTCCACTCATGATCTTTATCTTTTCTTCTCATTGTTAGGTTGGCCTCTTGACTATTGCATTTCCTCTCATGTTTGATAGATGTAAACCCTTACCTCTTCTTAATTCCACTATCCCCACTCGTTGTCATCTTGATATAGGCATTATTATTATTTCCTTATAACCTTCATGACTGTTATACAACAATTAGCCATTGATTCTTGATTGTCATTGTGCCAATTAAATGAAAACACTACTTTTCAAGTATTCTCCTCTCAAGGGTGTATATCTTCTTCAATGGTTGATTTTACATGAGAGATTTCTACCATGATTCCTATTAACTTTACTTTCATCTATCTATTGTAGCTTGTCATTGATTTGTTCTATGATGTTGACCTTTTGATTGCCCTAAATAGCAACAAATGTTGACAAGGTTTTGAAATTACTTATCACATGGTTCTAAAAACTCAAAATGACAAGGAATTTTGATACAACTTAAGGGTTTAGATAGCCACTATGACATTTTATATCTCACATCTATCAAAATACTAAGATCACACTTAGATGGGAAAACCTATAAACAAAAGAAGACAACAAGAAGAAATTGTATATGACATGTCACCATTACTTACCACCATTATTTGTAACCCTAATCATTTATACTCTTGTCAATTAAGTGTCTTGATGTAACTAACATATTAATTTGCACTTTCATTGTTTTTAACTATACTCATATTATTCCTTTTAGGATAGTGACCTCTTGGTTGAGTTTTCAAGTGTTTAGAAAAGGTTTTTCCACGCTTAACATGTTCAATAAGGTTTAACCAAAATAATTTCATCATTTATCTAGGGTTCTATCACATTCCACAAGTATACACCTACCACTTAGTATTCAAACTCAGCCAAAAAATAAATTCCATCACCAAACCAACAAATGACTTGTAGTGATCTCATCATTTTGACAGCAAGAAAATTCATTTTACAAGTCTATGACTAGGGTTTCAATGATCATTAAAAAACAAAAACCACCATAGGCTTCAATCAGCAACATAAAATCTTCATATAATGGTGCCTCACCTCCCCTACACCAGGGGATAATAGTGGCTATGTATAAGTTTTCCCTGGCTAATAATCCTCACGAAAAATCCTTTGATCATTAGGTAGGATGACCCTCCTAGAAACACTGATGAGGATGATGCTATCCCTATGTCTAATGAGTAGCCCACCCCTAAGATTAACCTAGGATCCCAACTCCTAGGATGGAACTAGCAAAGGGCATCCCCTTGCCTACTACTAAAAACCCTACCCCCCATACCAAAAAAATTTCCTCTAAACCCAAGCTTGTTCTTGAGGAGAACTCCCTTGAGCTAGAACTACTTAAAGCCACTCCAAAGAAAATAAAGTACTCCCCTCTTTTATTGGAACCCTCTAAACCTAAAAAGTTGAACAAAAACCAGTTGAACAACACTCAGAAGCAGAGTAATGTCATCACCATTTCTGAAGATTTTGAATGTCTTCAGAATGAGGAGATGGAAGAGGGGATATGGGGTACTCTGAGAGAAGGCCAAAGATTGACGAGACTGGATAAGATGACCTCCTCTAAGAAAAAATAAAAATGCAAAAATAAGCTATAGTGGAAGAGGAAGAGGAATTGCTTACTATTGAAGAATTTGAACCTCAAGTGGAAGAGGAAAGCAAGGGAATGGAAAGTGAGGACTTTGAAAATGAGATGGAGGAAGAAGAATTGGAGGAAGAGGAGGAAAACAAGGAGGGGGAATATTTGGGTGGGGAGGAGGCTCTCGAGATATTTGGGATGGATACCAGGGAGGATGATGCCAATGCCCCTGGTGTTACTACTTCTGGAGATACTAACATTGAGTTTTTGAAAAGTAGAATTACTTTCTTGCAAGTACAAGTGGAGGATATGCATAAATCCATTATCACCCTCATGAAGGTTATAGATGGGCTGATGTGTAAAGATATGGTTAGAGTGGTTTCTGGTCAATCCAAGATCAGGAAATAGCTAAAGAAGGTTGGAAAGGAGGAAGAGTCTAAGGACCTTTCTACTAAAGGTGCCCCTAATTGGAAAGAATTTGTCTCTTGAAATTGGGAGTTAATTACTACAGCAAAATAATGGTTCCCTATCTTGTGGCTTTGGTGTTTTTTTTGTTTTGGCTCTTGGGATCTCCAGTTTAATGACTATCTATTTACTCTGGTGTTTTTGTATGTCATTCTCAAACTTCTAATTTTTTATCGCTTTGTATGTTTTTTTAGGCCTACGATCCTATGGTTAATCTCTATTTTGGCTTGCATTCCCCTAGTTGGGTTAGTCTTATATTATCTTATTATGTTTTTTATTATACTATGAATGGTTTTGTGGTTGCTAAAACTTGATTTAACATTTATGGCTAGTGTGTATTCTTATGGTTGCTAAACAATATTGGTTTAGTTTGTTGCTTTTGTTGATTCAGCCGGTGTTGTTTCCCAACCTGTCTCTCTTTGTTGTTTCATCTCTTTTATATCTAGTGGGATCAAGGCCCTTTCCCTACTAATATAATCAAAAACATAAAATCTTCATAAACAAGTGATAAAATTAATTTCAAAATTTTGGACAGTCTTTTGTTGCCTAGGGCCAAACTTTTCTATTTTGTATTGACACAAAAGGAAACATCATCATATCAAAGGGTTTAAATTGACTCAAATCTTTGGAATTCACATGGAAAAGACCTTGACATTTCATGGTTTCTATTTTTATTGATTGACAATGATTTTAATGTAGCTTCTCATAAGTAGACAAATATTTTATACTCTCTTCAACCTTTTCTTGTCTTGAGGTTTGATAACTTCTTCTTGAAAACCATAAACATGTAGAACCAAAAATATAGGTAACTTTTTAAAAAAAATATAGCACATGTGAATGAGTCCCTAGAATCTTCTTTTTCTTCTTGGAAACATTCCAATATCTCTAGTCTAATATATGGAACATGGGCCCTTCTCATGGTAGCAACATAGTGTTTCCACACCTAGTTGTAGCATAGAAAAGGCTTTTCCAATGTTCAAACAACATATAGAAACTCTCATGCAATGTGTCATGATTGTTTCCATAGCTCTACAATATTCCTTCAAAATGACAGCACATATTTTTTCTATGCCTTAAATGGAGGGAGACTTCTTCAACACCCTCAAGGAAACCCTAAAATTTCTAACATATTTGACCTTATACAGAGAAAAACTTCCCTTATTTTTGGTGAATGTGAACTAGGAGAAAATTTGATATTTTTTAAAAAATTTGACATGAATCACAATAAAATACACATTATTGACTAACCTTTTGGAAACACCAAAAGTCCTAGGACCCAAAAAAAAGGAAAACAATCATTTGAACCAAACATTAAGTGATATACTAAGAACTATATTGGACCAAAGGAAAATTTTAGACTATACTTTTGTTGACCTCTACAATTTTTTTTCTTGGTAAAACTTGGAAGATGAACTACCTTATTCAATCCATTGGGCCATGGAGTCAAATAAACCTAAAGAAAAACACAAAACAAACTTGAAAACTAGCTATCAATACTCAAAAACAACTAACTAAACACTTAAACAAAATCAAAACTTGCAGTCCCCTAATGGAAAAGAAAATTGTGCATCAACACTTAGAGGAAAGACACCTAAAACACTATGAAACAACACTTATTATCACAAAGGAAATAATCCTAATATGAAAAAAAGATACTTCATCACCTAAATATTCATTCTTGAGGTGTATCCTATTGACTGGGATAGTTAACTCTTCTCCATCTAGCTTGGACAACTAGAAAGTATTATGCATCTTGCAATTTGTTGTCACAAAAGGACCACTCCACAAAGCATCAAACTTATTATGTTTTCTAGGCCTACTCGTCAACTCATCTCATTTGATTATAATATCTCCTTTTAACATTCTTGGGACTGTCCTTTGTTTAAAATATCTCTTCATTTATGTTTGGTGTAGCTCCAAGCTTTTCATTGCTTGTTTTCTTGTATCCTCCAACTCCATTATCTCAACAAGTCTAATCTCCATTGGCTCTTCTTCCATCATTTCCAACTCCTTCATAAAGCTAAGTGTTGGTAACTCAACAGAGATAAGTAGCCTTACCTCTTTCCCATACATAAGCATATAAGGTGAGTTCCCTATAAACCTCTTAGGAGTGATTCCATCAGCCCATAAGGTTTATTTCAATATGTTGTGCCAAGTTCTCTGGTTATCCATAATGGTCCTCTTCACGATTTTGATTAGATTTTTATTTGTGGTCTCAGCTTGTCCATTGCCTTAAGGATAGTGATTGGATGATGTGTTCAAATGTATGTCATTCTTACCAACCCAATCAATTATTCTTATTCCTAAAAAATCTAAGGCATTATCTAATGTAATTGAATCTAGGACACCAAACCTTGTGACCAAGTCTTCATAGAATTTTATAACTACACTTTCATTTTCTTATTTCAATGTAATAGCCTTAATCTATTTGGTGAAGTAGTTTTTGTTGTTCACACCCATTTATGTCCAAAATTTGAGGATGGTTTAATGGCTCCAATAAAGCCAAGACCCCACTTCATGAAAGGATCTCCCACATGCATTGGCTGCAAGGATAAGGCTCATATTTTTTGTTTTCTTGTGAACGTGGCACATTTATTGCATTTCCTTACCCATATGTGTACATCTTTAAAAAAAATAGGCCAATAGTAACTTTCCCTCATTATCTTATGAGTTGATCTTGGAGAAAAATAACCTCCTACTACCCCATCATGAAACTCTTCCAATATTATATTAGTTTGATCATATTCAACACACCTTAACATCACACCATTTGTTGAATGAACAAGACAACTAAGATGGGGGGTGAATCAATTGTACCAAATTAAAACATCAAAACCCTCAGTAGTAATCAAATCCACATGAATTCACTAAACCCTTAATTTATTATAATGTTCAAACATGAAAAGAAGATAACAAAAATTGAAACAACCAACACCATACACAAGAGAACGCCATATTTATATGGAAAACCCAATGAGGGAAAAACCACGGTGAGGATTAGCTCATAATATAAGTAATTGCAAAAACTGGTACAAAGAGGCTCATTGCCAGGACACACTGTCTAGAAAGGCTCACTACCCAAGCTCACTGCCAAAATAGAAAGAAGAAAGAAGATAAAATGTTACAAAGAGAACACAATCTCAATGCAATAGAGATTCCACCACAATAGCTCCACCAAAACTAGTAGTCTTGCATGAATGATTGCAGACACCTTCTACTCGTTGCATCTAGTAGTCTAACACTTTGAAGCTCACACTGCTCTGCACAAATTCACACTACCACACACACACTTATATACAATTTTGTACACACTTTCACACCCATCTCACATCAACTCATCTTTTATTTATACCATCCGCAACTTGAAAAACATCTTCAAGTCTGCTACACTCTTCTTACACTTTACAAATTCAAATTAGGTTGAAACTAAACATTCTAGTGGAGGATAGGAACAAAAGTGGACCAAAGAAAAACTTAGTCGAGACCCAAATCAACTCTCACATACCACGCTACACCTTCATTAATGTTAAAACATCTTCAAATGTAGTGTAAACACCAAGTCGATTGTTACCTATGCAAACACCATTAAACTTTGAATTACATGCTTCCTCAAATTCTAATACAACTTGTGAACCATATACCATGCTTCATCACAATCTAGAATATTCCTCTATCCTCCTGAAATCCATCAAACTCCTTCACAACAACCCACACCTTCAGAATGTACACAACTAGTACACTTAGACTACACTTCCAAACACTACAACTTTGCAATCCAACTTCCAGAGTACCAAAGCCCAAATATTCTTGACATAGGAAAGAGAAAAACATCATCAATTATCCTTTAGAACCGGAAGTCATGAATCCAATTTTTGGAGAAACACGGAGAAAATACATTTCTCGTAGACACCTCTATAAACAATACTACAAAACCAGTTCACACACTGGTGAACATAACTTCCTCTGACCTTTGATCCATAAGCCAATATTCTAGATATAACCTCTCTAAACACCTCTAACCAACATATCCAAGCCATACAAGTAAATATTCAACCCAGAATAAATGCAAAGCAAAACCAAAACACCTTTGCAACACCCTATTTCCTTATTTTATCAATTTTTTCAGTATTCTCGATGTCTGAACCACAAATAGAAGCTTTTCAAAGCAACACCAGAGGCTAACATCAACAACTTAATTGATGACAACATAATGCAACTAATAAAAGAATAGTATCTTCTCAAACACTGCACAACTATCATCAATGACAACACAAGATTATTGACATCAATGACAACACCTTCATACTTGCAACAATATCCCCCTGTCATTGATGGCAACACAAGATGTGAAAAACCATCAAAGACACAATAGCTCTAAACATACCTTTTCTCTTTTCTCCCCCTTACACAACTATCTCATTATACTCTCTCTCATGACTTCACTTGCCTTTTTCACATCACTTCTCTCTCTCCCCCTTTGACATCAATGGAAAAGGATAAGGTATTTTGCATTGTACTCCCTCTTTGACATAGAACCAAGATACTTACAACTATTCTAAATACTCCCCCTTATGAGTACACATCAATCAACTCAACAACCTCTACACCATAAATTTCATACTACAACAATGTCACTACCTACTCCCCCTGAGAGGTAGCTACCAACATTAGTCCAGACAAAGAGTGAATCCATAGATCCATTAGACTGATGCATCTCCATATGCATCTAGTTCAATGAAGGAGGGACAATAACCCCAACTTCCTTCAAAGATACTCAAAAGTATCCTTAGCAAAAGCCTTAGTAAATATATTAGCAATTTGATCCTTTGTAGGTACATATTCAAGCTTTACTTCATTCTCCACAACCTTCTCTCTCAAAAAGTGATACCTAATTGATATATTCTTTTTTCTTGAATGCATCATTGGATTCTTTGAAATATTGATTGCACTTGTATTATCACAAAATATAGAAATAGGCTCATCATACACTACTTTGGTATCTTTCAATGTTTATCTCATCCATAATACATGTGTACAACAAGATGTTACAATATACTCAACCTCTACAATAGATAAAGAAAATAATTCTTGTTTCAAGCCATTCAATACCAATCTACATCTAAGAAAGAATGCACCACCACTAGTGCTTTTCATGTCATCAACACAACCATCCCAATCTACATTTATGTAAGCACTCAATGTGAAATCAGTATCCTTAGGATGCCACAAGCCATAATCCAAAGTGCCTTTAAATATCTGAATATCTTCTTCACTATTACAACATGTGTCTCTTTAGGATCTTCTTGAAATATAGCCATAAGACAAACTAAATGCATGATATATGATCTAGTAGCAGTTAGGTATAGCAATCCACCAATCACAGATCTATACTTGATATGATCAGTCTTAGGGGATTCAACATCCTTAGTTTGCAACCAGTAACCATAGGAGTACATACCAATTTGCAGTCATCCATTCCAAACTTCTTCAACATCTCTTTCACATAATTTGATTGTGAAATGAATATTCCTTTATTTTTTTGATTGATTTTTAGCCCAACGAAGAAATTCATCTCCCCAAACATAGGCATCTCAAAATATTTTTGCATCTCTTCTGCAAATTTCCTACACATAGTTTCATTGCCTCCAAAGATTATGTCATCAACATACACAACCACTATCAAGATTTGATCTTCCTCAAATTTAAAGTAAAGATTACTATATGTGGTACCCTTATTGAATCCTTGTTGTATTAAATATCTCTCCAACCTTGCATACCAAGCTCTTGGATCTTGCTCCAATCCATAGAATGCCTTTTTTCAATATGCAAACCATATTAGGTTTATCTGAAAACTAAAATCCTTTTGGTTGTTCCATGTAAACTTCTTCTTCCAATTCTCCATTCAAGAAAGAAGACTTCACATCCATCTAATAAACTTTAAAGTCTTTATGTGTTGTAAAATCCAAAAACATTATGATTGCTTCCATTCTAGCCATTGGGGAAAATGTATCCTCAACATCTATTACTTCAACTTGTGCAAAGCCTTTACACACAAGCCTCACCTTGTTTCTTACCACTTCTCCATTCTCATTCAGCTTGTTTTTTAATACCCATTTAGTTCCAATAATGTTTTTGCTTTTAGGTCTAGGAACCAGTTCCCAAGTTTGATTCTTCTCAATCTGCATAAGTTCTTCTTCCATTGACTTCATCCAATGTTTTTTTTTGCATGCTTCACTTACTGTCTTCGGTTCAATTTTAGAAAGTAAACATAGATTTACTTCTTCTTCAGTAGCTCTTCTTGTTGTTAACACTCCTTTGTTTTTGTCTCCAATAATCTGTTCTTCAAAATTATTTCTTTGTACATACTTAGGAGTCTTAGGGGTCTTTTTCGGGGCTTCTTCTTCATTTTGTGCTTCTTTTTCCTTATATTTTTCTTCTTCTTCTCCGCAAGCAGGCTCATCCAACTCATATCCATCTATTACAACTGAATTTTCCAAATCTTCATCAACCTTAACACTTGCACTTTCAACAATTCTTCTTAGTCTTTTATTGTAACATCTGTAAGCTTTGATTTTAGTATAATATCCAAGGAAGATACCTTTATCAGACCTTGCATCAAACTTTCCCAATTTTTCATCATCACTTCCGATATAGCATTTTCTTCCAAACACTCTAAAGTACTTGACAATAGGAATCCTTCTATATCACAAATCATAGGGATTCTTTATGTTATCTCTTGCTTGAAATCTATTAAGTATATATATAAATTGCTTCTCTCCAGTAGAATTCTGGTAGATTTTCTTCTCTCATCATAGTCCTTGCAGCTTCTTGAATAGTCCTATTTTTCCTTTCAACTACTCAATTTTGTTGAGGAGTCCTAGGGGCAGACAAGTGCCTCTTTATGCCATGATTCTCACAAAACATGTTAAATTCATTGGAGGTGAACTCTCCACCTCTATCATACCTCAAAAATTTGATCTTCAAATCCATTTCATTCTCAACCATAGCTTCAAATGCTTTAAATCTATCTAGGGCTTTATATTTTTCTCTAAGATAAGTAACCCATGTCATTCTAGACTAATCATCAATCAAAAGCATGAAATACCTATCACCTTGAAGAATTCTCACTCTTGTCAGACCACAAACGTCTATGTGTACCAATTCCAATAATCTAGTAGAATATTGTTTCTTTCCTTTGAAACTACGTCTTGTTTGTTTTCTAAATTGACAATCTCTGCAAACAACATTGATAGGCTTTGTAATCCTCAACAGATCTCTCATTGTTTGAACTAAACTGATTCTAACCAGGTTATCAAAATTGATGTGACACATTCTCCAGTGCCACAACTAGCTATCATTAATTTAAGTCATAAAACAGTGACCATCAACACCCTTGAGCTAATAGATATTTTCATTTGTCCTCTTTCCAACAGCAATTATTGTTTCAAACCCTTTTTTGATCTCATTTCCATCATATTGAAACATAATATTGTATCCTTTGCTACACATTTTTCCAACACTCAAGAGGTTAATTCTTAAACCTTTAACATAGAAAACATCTTCAATATTATGCTTTCCATCAAAACTGATAGAACCTATTCCATAAATATTAGCTCCTGAATCATCTCCAAATTCAACAAGTCCATCATATTTTTCAAGTTTAACAAACTTACTCTTGTCTCCAGTCATATGATTTGAGCAACCACTATCAATAACTCAATAGTTCTTGTCCTATCTAACATGAAAAGTAGATACCAAGGTACCTCCAATTTTATCCTTTTTCTCCAAAACACTTTCCTCCATGTAGCTCTTAGAGTTAGTAGAACCAAATTCATCTTTTAAAGCCAAAAACAAGCATTCATTATCATCAACATCTCCATAATCAAATTCATCATTAGAAATACCAACATCTTCTCTAACATAGTAGCTTTTCTTGATCATCTTTCCTTTGTTTTCCTTTTTCTTATTGTTCATAGTTTTGTTTGGACATCTTGAAGCATAGTGACCTATATTTCCACAAATAAAGCATTTGAAAGGTAATTTACTTTTGTACTTATCAGTGCCCTTTTTCATTCTTCTTACAAAGTTAGCTTCCACATCGTCAAGATCATATTCATCCGCATCTTCAACTTTTTCTGATTTTCCAGTCTTGAAAGCAGTCTTCACTTTTGCACCATTTTTCGAACCAATTTTCCTCATTTCAAATGTAGTTAGTTTTCCATACAACTAATCTCTATTATATGTATTAAAATCATCAAATTCCTTAATATCAGAAACTTTTTCACTATAAGAATCAGAAAAAGTTCTGAGAATTTTCTTTGCAACTTTAGGTTCTTTGACTTGTGCACCAAGACCTCTCATAGCACTTACCGGTTCATTAACCCTTTGCATGTAACTTGTGATTGTTTCATCATCATACATCTGTAAAGTCTCAAGTTGTGCCTTTATAGTCTTCAAATTAGCTTGTTTAACCTTATCATCTTCTTTATAGATACTTTCTCGCTTATCCCAAACTTCTTTAGTAGTTTTCAGATCCATAACTTTCACTAATTTAGTATGTGCAAGACTAGTCAAAAGAATAAACCTTGCCTTACCATTTGTTTCACGGGCCTTGATTTCATCACTCATGCATGAACCATTTGCAGGTATGGTGTATGCATTCTTTACTACCCTTGCAACTTCATGTACAAGATAAATTAGATAGCCTTCCATCTTGACCTTCCAAAATGTATAGTTTATTCCATCAAACATAGGGATCTCCTTCTTGTTCACCATCTGGATCTACCTCAAGCAGTCAAGCTTTTCTCAAAGGAACCTTGCTCTAATACCAATTTTTGAATGAACAAGACAACTGAGAGGGGGGTGAATCAGTTGTACCAAATTAAAACATCAATACCCTCAATAGTAATCAGATCCACATGTATTCATTAAACCCTTAATTTTTTATAATGTTTAAACATGAAAAGTAGATAATAGAAACTGAAACAACCAACACCATACATAAGAGAACACCAAATTTACGTGGAAAACCCAATGAGGGAAAAACCACGGTGAGGATTAGCTCATATATAAGATTATAAAAACTAGTACAAAGATGCACACTGCCAGGACACACTATCCAGAAAGGCTCGCAGCCCAAGCTCACTGCTGAAATAGAAAGAAGATAGTATGTTACACAGAGAACACAATATCAATATAACAAAGATTCCACCACAACAACTCCACCAACACTAGCAGTCTTGCATGAACGGTTGCAGACACCTTCTACTCACTGCATCTAGTAGTCTAACACTTTGAAGCTCACATTGCTCTACACAAATTTGCACTACCACACACAGTTATACAAACTTGCATACCCATCTCACATCAACTCATCTTTCATTTATACCATCTGCAACTTGAAAAACATCTTCAAGTCAGCTACACTCTTCTTACACTTTATAAATTCAAATTAGGTCAACACTAAACATTCTTGCGGTGGATAGGAATGAAAGTGGACCAAAGAAAAACTTAGCTAGGACCCAAATCAACTCTCACACGCCATGCTACACCTTCATTAATGTTAAAACATCTTTGAATGTAGTGTAAACACTAGGTTGATTGTTACCTATGAAAACACCATTAAACTATGAATTACACACTTCCTCAAATCCAAAGACAACTTGCAAACCACATACCACGCTTCATCACAATCTAGAATATTCCTCTATCCTCCTGAAATCCATCAAACTCTTTCACAACAACTCACACCTTCAAAATGTACACATCTAGGACACTTAGACTACACTGTCAAACATTGCAACTCTGCAATCCAACTTCTAGAGTACCAAACCACAAATCTTCTTGACATAGTTAAGAGAAAAACATCATAAACTCTCCTTCAAAACCATGAGTTCTAAAGCCAATATGTGGAGAAATGTGGAGAAAATACATTTCTTCCAGGCACCTCTATACACAATACTGCAAAACTGGTTCACACACTGATGAACATAACTTCCTCTAACCTTCAATCCAAAAGCCAAGATTTTAGATATAACCTCTCTAAACACCTCTAACCAACATATCCAAGCCATACAAGTAGATATTCAACCTAGAATAAATTCAAAACAAAACAAAACCAAAACACCTCTGCAACACCTTATTTCCTTATTTTATCAATTTTCACAGTATCCTCGACATCTGAACCATAAATAGAAGCTTGTCATAGCAACACCAGAGGTTAACAACAGTAGCTTAATTGATGACAACATAATGCAACTAATTAAAGAAATTGTCCCTTCTCAACCACTACACAACTATCATCAATGAAAACACGGGCTTGTTGACATCAATGACAACACCTTCATACTTGCAACACCATTAAAGTCTTTTCTAAACAATATGCCACCTAAAAGAATCTAAGGAATTGATTGCAATCTGAAATACCTTCTTTTTGCATTGTTTAGTCTATTGGGGTATTAACTTATTTAAATATAACAGACCATTTCATGTGTCTAACTTGTATTATTTGAAGGTGTAGTAGTTTGGTGTTCACTATTGGATACAAGGACAACATCTTCTTGTATTTATTGGTCACTTTCTAACCCAATAGCTAGTTGTTTACAAATACCCTTATCTCTTACCAACTTTGTCACTTTGATTTCCACATCATATTCCATCACTTTGGTTATCCAAACAACCCTCTTATCACTCAAATCTTTACTCAATAAAAAATTATTTACACTTGAGTGAGCAGCCATCAAATGAATCTTATTCTTCAAAACCAAATTCCTAAACTTTTTAAGACTCCTAATCGCAACAAGTACATGTTTCTCAGCAAATGTATACCTTTCTTCATAACCCTATAATCCCTAGTTGAAGAAGGCTATTGGTTGCTCCAAACCATATTCATTCTAATGTACTAACATAGTTGAGATAGTGTCCAACCTACAAAAAGCATACAATATAAAGTATTTAACAAAATTAGGATTTACAAGCGTAGGTGTTGTTGCTATGGCTTCCTTGATAGATTCAAAACATTTTTTTTACCTTCTCTTTTCCAACTAAAACTCACATTATTTTTCAACATAGCAGTTAGTGGATTCAAAAGGTTTTCTATATCAGGTATAAACCTTCTCACAATATTAATTCTCCATGGAAAACTTTGCAAACTTTTCTTATGACATGGAAAAGGAAAAGCAAGAATGACACTTACTCTTTTAGGGTCAATGGTGATTCCATGTCTTGAGACCACGTGACCAAGGAGCTTACCTTCATGAACAAAAAAGATACTTTTTGGATTGAGTGATATTCCATATTCCCTACACCTGTCAAAAATGTGCTTTAGGTGAGAAAAGTGTTATTTAGCATCCTTTGAAAAAATAGTGATATCATCAAGATATACAAGCGCAATATTATATATTAGCCCCTAAAAATACATGTATATGGCCAATTGAAATTTTACCCCAACATTGGAAAAACCAAATGGAATCTTCATGGATGCCATTGTTTCCCATTTGGTAGTAACGGTCATCTTATACCAGTCTTCTTCCTTCACCAAAATTTGATTATAGCATGAATATCCAATAAGGAATGAAAACCTCTTAGAATCTGAAACAATTTGTAAAATTTTCTCCATGGAGGGAAGCCGGTAATTATTTTTGAGTGAGGCTCAATCAACACATAGCCTTACCTCTCTATTTTTCTTCCTAATAGGTACAAGGTTAGAAACCCATGAGGTGTGTTTGATTGGGAATATGATGTTGCCCTCAATAAACTTATTTAACTCTCTTTTAATGAGTGGATCAAGATTAATGGTGTGTTGGAAAATCTCAAGATCAAAACCTTTCAAATAAAAATATTCCCAAGAAAAGATATCATGAAATTATTGACAAATAAAAATGAAAGACTATTTTTCTTCCTTAGTGCATACCTTTCCCAACTTAAGAAGCTTCTCTTTGAAGATTTCAACTTCTCCATAGCACTCTTGTTTGACTTGCATGTTGTTTTTCCCTTTTTGACCTGATCATTAGAAATGAAAATGAACTCCAAAGTGACCAATCCTTTAGGAAACTCATTAGACTTCAGCTATATGATTTTTTCACCATATTGTTGTTGCAATTTCCCTTGATTACCAACTGAAAATTCAGCCTCCTCTCTCAAAAAATTACAATTTTTTTATCACTATCAAACACTTACCAATGAACATTATTTCCAAGTATAAAAGGTCTTATCACTAATTTTACATATTTTTGTACCTTTTTTATTGTTGATATCACTTGGTATGTCATATTTTTCTCCTATAGCATCCAACCTATCAACATTCTTGTTTTTTATTCTAGGCATTGACAACACATTAAAGGCATCAAACTCTTTAATCATATCTTATACCATATGTTTTTAAGACTTTAAAACATCATTTTTAGTTAAAAAAAATACCCCTTTCCTGATTAACAATGAGTTCACTATTGAACCATAGATTTTTTGTTTATAGGGCTTCTCTAGCTCTTCTAGGGTTTTTCACCTAAAAGGAGAGTAGGCCAAAAATGCTAATGGTTCATTCAATTTAATGTTATGTATGATGTTGTCTAACCTAAATGAAATTAACTGATTTAAATGAATGAAAATGAATGCAAAAGTGTGATTAAAGCTATGTTTGAAAACACACTGTGATATGCAAACAACTAAGTAAATGAAGAAATTATGTAGAACAGAAAGGAAAGGGATGAATTTGAGTGCACCTAGATGAAATGTGATGATTCTGGAGTGTTCTAGATGCTGATGGAAATTACTAATTTTTCATAGTGGGACTCATTCACCCAAGGTGGTGAATTAGTCCTCTTCCTGGTGAAAAACTATTAGAAGCAAGTTTTTGTCTATTGGGATCCAGAATCTGACAAAATTCAGATTTTTAGTCCTAAGTTGTGACTCATTCACCATAGGTGGTGAATCAGTCCTCTCCCAAATTTTTGAAAAATTAGGAGACAACTTTGTAACACCAGATCCGAAAAAGTCTGCTTGTCGAGTTGTTGAAGTCAATTCTGCAGAAAATGGACAGAAAACATTCTCCAAGCTTGAAATAGACTTAAGTTGACTTTAAGCACCTAGTTGACCTATAAACCAATCTTCGACATCAAAAAGCTTGTCAAATCTGCATACCTAGGTCTGCAAACAAACATGCAATAGGGAAAAATGGTTTAAGGTTAGTGAATAGGGGTTTGCCTTGGTCAAACCCCATTTTGGTAATCAAACCTTCAATAAAATAATGAAATTCAAAGGAATGATAAACTAACAACATGCAATTGCTATTAACTTACCAAACCCTTGATGATGCAATTCTGAAGTAATGTCAATGATTGCTTCAAAGTGCTTGAATAGTGCTTGAAAGGATGTTGTAAAATGCTTGAAATATGAGATGAAATGCTTGAATGAGTGAGGAGATGTAAAATGAGGTGAAAATCACATATTTATACACACTTGTGCCTTAGTTACCCATTCATACCTCATCATAGGCTGACATCAAGTGATTTTGAATAAAATCCCAAAAGGAAATTTAAAATATTTTGAATTTGGGGACAAGGGGGACTCATTTGCCACCCATGGCGAATGGGTCCCACCGAGGACCTAAAAACAAGTGTTGGGAAATATGTTTTATTTAATGTTGTTTCTCGGGATAATACTCAAAAATACACTTAATTAAGCATATGAGAGCATAAAGGGGTCAAATAAAACATGAAAAAGGGATAAATAGTGAAGATGTGCTTAGAAAAGCATGAAAGCTTATTACAAGACTTTACAACACTTCAAAATAGGACTTGTTGATGAATAAAAAGGTTATTTTTAGGTGAATTGCAATAAATAGAGTCCAGAAGAATGTAGAAATGTCTTACAACACCTTCACAAGACGTCATTCTTTGAGTTTTAGTACCTAAATAAGCATGTTCAAGCCGTGTTACAACATAAAATCAAAGCAACATAGTTCCAATACCATGAAACAAGACCTAAAAGGCCATGAAAATGACAAGGGGCCATTTTTATATGGCACAACTATCACCAAATACCTATATACCATTGAATTTTCTCTTATTTTCCCATTCTAAACCATGAATCAAGGCCTTATACTCATATTTATTATTTTTTCAATTGAAACAAAAGCAAAAAGAGGAGTAGTACTTCTCACCTTCAGGAGATACAAGCATTGCACCTCCACTAGAACCATCTTTTCTCCTTGATCCATAAAAATATACTTGCCACACCTTATTGGAATGTTGTTTGTACTATTGTTCATCACTTTTAACAAGGTTAGGTATCATAGAATTAACCTCATGCATTAAATATACACCCAAACCAACCTCTTCTACTTGTTGATTTGAATCATCCACATTGTTTTCAATTGCCCATTTGTCAAGAAGTGTATATGGTATGCCTTTTGTTTGTGTATTAAATTTTTGAACAACTTGGAGTGTTCCTCTTGATCAATGATAGTTAGGTTTACATTAACAAAACTAGAGACATATGGCTCTATGTGATCTTTGGCTATTGGTTTTGATTTTATGGTTACCTTGGTACCATACTTTGTTCTAAACAACATATGGGACCAATCAAAAGACAAATACCCTCTTATTTTGGTTGTAAAGTCTCTTGAAAGAAATAAAGAAAAGTAGTACAATAGGTCTATTACATAAATATCTTGAGGGATGGAAAAATTTGGACAACAATGCAAGTTAAGACTCATACCTTTAACAAACCCTATAGTATTGATGGTTGCCCCATCTAACTGTACAACCCCTTTTGCACGTGGTTCATAAGGAAGACCCAACCTATTCATAGTTTTTTTTGGCATGATTGAACTATTAGCACCTAATTCTATCATACATTTATGAACTAAATGCTTGTCAATGATAAAAGAAACATAGAAAGGTGGTGGCTTTACCTATTTGGCTTGTTGTTCACACTTTTTTTGGGCTGTATTAGTGAGTACCACTTTGTGTTGATCTTTAGAAGGCTCACTTGACACACTCAAATTTGGCAAAGCAACTTGCAAAAGATTATTTTTCCTAGGAATGAATAATGAATCCCACATTGACATACTCACATTTTTCATCTTCATATGCTCTATAATATTAAAAGGAACTTCACTAACCTTTTGTTGTGATTTAAGAAAAATAATGTCTACATGAGATTATATTGGTGGTGGTTGAGTTCTTGGTTGATCCTTGCCTTCTATAGTCTGATTTCTTAGAAAAATTTGTAGATTGGAATCATTATATGAACCAGTTGCTCCTTGATTCACTTGAGGAGCTTTTATGAGCCCCTTATCAGTTTGATGTCACAAATCTACAATCATATTCTTGGCTCTTGTGTTGGATTTAATTGATGAATATGTTAAGATTATGGATGCACAGGGTCCCTGAAGCTGTAGTCTTCAATGGAGGACCTTTGCCAGGAAAGATAATCAACCACAAAGAAAGTGTTGCAACTAGGCATGCACAATGGAGATTCTATATTGATCTACATTATGAGATTGGATGATTACAAATGTACAAGTTGCATGATTATATAGGCAAGAGAGAAAACCTAAGATGCATGAGATGTTGCCATGTGTCATGATCTAACAACATGTGACAACATGTGAACCCTATCTAGGAAATTATTATATGTTGAGATAAGTTCTAGAAGGACAACTCATCTTCTAGAAGGAATCTTATCCATACAAACAAGGAAGGGGAAATTACCCCATTATTAAATGATTTATTAAAATGCAACCTAGGACTAAATGATATATGACCTAAGTTAACTTATGCTAGTGTAATAATTAATTAATTACACTAGCAGAATAAGGTTTATTCACTCCATAGAAATATTTTCCTTGCCAATTCATCAAATTTGTTTCATTATGTATTTGTTATTTTTATTCACCTTACTACAATGGAGCCTCTAAGACTGCATTTGAATACACATTTGAAGTGTTTTTCACAATTAGAGCTTGATTTATTACTCTATTTGAGAATTTGTTTTGATTATGAGGTTGGTTGCATGGGAAACACCACTCATAATGTTATGCCAAATTGTTTTGAACAAGTACAAGCTCCTTTGAAGAGTTGGTAGTGTTAAGATTATATCCTTTGTAAGGCATTGCGTTAAGATCTTTCCTTTGACCTTGATTAGTTGACTGATGTGGAGGCCTATTGGATTGATTGGGTTGATATTGAGCTTGGTAAGGAGCTTGATAAGGTCTCTAATTTTGATTTTGTTATCTCTTAAGTTTTATAATTTCATTTCCAAAATATTTGGAGAAGGCCTTTTATCCCTTGGAGTTCAAAATATGGTGTTAGGATAGCCTTTTCTAGAACTAATGACTAGTTATTTATTGTTGGTATAGCAAGTACAACAGCTATGAGGGAATTTTCATAGGAATGGGTGGTTGTATTTCAAAGAAAATAGTAATTGGGGGTCTTGGTAAAATTTTCCCAACTTGAATAAGGTTTTTTCTGCCCTTATTGCAATTTCATATGCATTTGGGAGAGTTCTCCCACCTATAGACTGAATAATAACTTATATATCACTATTTAAAGCCCTTAAATAGAACAAGAATAAATGATCAATAGAAGGCCTTACCATTTGGGGAATCACATCCCATGTCTTCTAAAAATGAAAGTTGAAATCTATCATATTCTCATGTGGACCTCTTTTAATAGTGTTCAAATGATCTACCAATGAGAGGTGGTTTGATTTATCCTCAATTTTTTTGCACATAACATCACCCAACTAATCCCAAGTGATGATATAGCTTAATTCCAAGCCCCTAAACCATTGCAATTCTTTTCCCCTCAATGAGGCAGCCAAAATTTGGATAGCAACATTCTTTGTTGTTATATTGTGAACTGCACATAATGAAGGTACATCTTTGATTTTCGGCACCCTAAACCAAAGCTCTAGAGTTACTACCAGGTATGTATTGTAACACTTTTAAAGGATGAAACCCAATGTTGTCAATACCAAAAAAACAATGAAATGAAGTTTATAATATACTAAAAACTAATTTCCACTCTCATTGTGCATGCCAAAAAAATTATCAATATGGATTTGCACCCTTTCTAAGCTCTTAGCTCACCAATCAAATGAAACATGGAAACACTCTAGGGGCTTGTGGGTTGCCCATAGCTTGGAGTGAATCTCCAAAGAGTGATGTAGGAGCATCTAGGGGTACTAGAAATATTGCATCACCAAAAATATTTCTAATTTATTTTTGTTGTTTTCAATCAAGGCTAATAAATATTTTAATTTGAAATAATGTGATTTTCCCTTGTGGTGATATGTAAATGCAATTTTTGGAGGAAATATGTTGAGGTAAATATTTTCAAGGCATTTAAATGGTGAAATATTCCTTTTTTGCATCCATTTCTTGGTGGGGACCACTTGGGTGCATGTGATTTCATGTTAAATTGTATGCCTTGCATGCAATTGCATGTTTGTGCCACAATCTTTGCATGTTGATCCATATCAGTATTTGGAGCTGTTGGAGCCATCGGGAATCAAAGGTGTCATAATTGACCAAATTTTATTGGCCATGGTTTAGTTTCCTATGTGAAGGCCATTTGATCATTGAGTAATTTTATTATTTTTATGATTCTTTCTCCAAATGGGGTATGGGTTTTCCAAGGAGGTGTTTTTCTTGTGGTTTTGGAAAACCATATTGGTTTTCTCATTCTAAAACTTCTATATTATGATGCCTTGTCATTTGGGGAGATGGATTTGAGATTTTTTGCAAGTGAGATGGGGATATGCTGCTAGATTGAAGAGAGGATTTGAAGACTCCATTGTTTCATATTTCTATTTGCATAGAAGCCCATGTTTTTGGGAGCTAGTGAGCTCCACATTTTGAGAGATAGTGAGCTAGTGAAGTTCATTTGAAGGGATGTTGAGAGCTTCAATAGAAAGAAGGTTGAAGGATACCAAGAAGACATTTTTTTTGCAGGTTTGAAGGTGTAATACAGCAGCAAGAAGATTTATGACTTCATGGTTTTTTTTCAACAGTGATTTTTAATGATGAATGTAGGTTGAAGGAGCTAGAATCTTGTGAAAGAAGTTGGGTTGAAGGAGATAGATCTTGGATTGATCTTTTTTATTTTGTATCAATCATATTTCAGATTTGTAACAATTTTCATAAGCCCATATGGCTACATAACTATTAGTTTCAATTATGCTATGTAATTCTTGATTTTTTAGGAGATTTTGAATGAAGAAAGAAGAATACTTATAAATTTGTGTTGTTTCAAACCATTTATATGCTGAATTTTAGATTTTTGTGAGTATGTGAATGAAGTTTAGTTTCTTACTTCATCAATGGTATCAGAGCAGGATTTATTGAGTGTGCAAGAAAAAGTACCGATGTGAAGCAATTTGCACCAAGACCTATGGTGGTGTGTGTGTGTGATTTGCATGTAGAAAAATTGTTAGACATGAGGCAGACTATATTAGAGAGGATGGGATGGGTCATGAGGAGGCCCATAAGAATTTTTTGTTTGGAAAAATATTGGGAAGAAGTGGAAAATAGGAAGTACCGTGAATAATTTGAAAATCTCTAGGCTGAAGTAGATGTATTGGAAAAGATGGTTAAGGAGGAAGTTGAAATACATGAAGAGAGATATGGGAAGAAGAATGTTCTATTGAAAGAGGACAGTGAAGAGAAGATAAGAAAGAAAGAGTTTTGCAGCCCTTTGGTAGGGGTTGAATGTAAGGAAGAATATGTGGGGGCAGCCTGCACAAATGGAGAAGATAATGAGGTGAAAGTTTCAACAATAGCATGTGAATGGAGTGCATTATGTGAAGTGAATGAAGAAGGTTTGCAATCATGAATTTTGAACATGGATGTTCCTAATTTTGACAAGTAGGTTGGCGAGGAAGAGAAAGATCTCTTGTTGAAAGAAGAAATAAAAAGAATCAACAAGTTTTTGGAAGGAAAAATGATTGAAAAACACAAAGAGGAGTTTACAAAACTTTTCATTGGAAGTGAGAAGATGGATGTTGCAATGAATAATGAGGAAAAATATGTTAGGACATCAAACAAGAATGAGGTAAATTTTAATTTTGAATTTATTTGTGATGATTCTATACCTTCTTTAGTAAAAGAAGAGGATGTCGAGCAAGAAGAGAGCATGCAATTGGAAATTTTTAATTTCCATGGAGTAGTAATTGCAGATTTGTATAAGGATGTAGTAGATTTTGATTATTGTTTGGATAATAAATGTTTGCATGTAGAAGTTGTAGATGATGGTGTAGGAGGAACTTGTTGGAGGTGGTCGGTTTGTGGTGGGTTGAATCCCACAAGAGTAGAGAAGAGAATGTATGGTACTAGGAGGAGGATGATGGTACATGGTGGATATAATTCCACGAGAGGAGAGAAGAATATAGTGCATAGTTGTCAGAGGAGGAGGTTGTTTGTTCTAGCTAAGTATTGGAAGAGGAGAAAAAAGACTCAATTGTAGGTACCAAATTTAGTGATGGAGTTTGTTGAGGATTGCTTGCAATTCGAAAGGGTGGTACTACCACTCAACTCCATTTTGTGAATCCATATTCACAAATTTTTTCCTACCTTGGGTGTCTAATGCAAGAGCATCTAGGGGTACTAGCAATCTTGCATCACCAAAAATATTGCTAATTTGTTTTTTTTATTTTCAACAAGGGCTAAGGTGTGTGGAAAACAAATATTTTAATTTGCAATAATGTTATTTTCCCT
The DNA here is from genome assembly GCA_007258455.2 of Sequoia sempervirens. Taxonomy (NCBI): domain Eukaryota; kingdom Viridiplantae; phylum Streptophyta; class Pinopsida; order Cupressales; family Cupressaceae; genus Sequoia; species Sequoia sempervirens. Next base: position 75,420,810 of record VDFB02047230.1, on the reverse strand, counting down.
TGTGGTGATATGTAAATGCAATTTTTGGAGGAAATATGTTGAGGTAAATATTTTCAAGGCATTAAAATGGTGAAACATTCTTTCTGGGAATCCATTTCTTGGTGGGGACCAATTGGGGTGCATGTGATTGCATGTTAAATTGTATTCCTTACATGCAATTGCATGTTTGTGCCACAAGCTTTGCATGTTGTTGAATGTTCGTATTTGGAACTGTCAGAGCCGTCATGAATCAAAGAAGGTGGCATAATTGACCAAATTTTATTGGCCATGGTTTAGGTGCACATGTGAATTCCATGTAAGAATTGAGTAATTTTATTATTTTTATGATTATTTCTCCAAATGGGGTGTGGGTTTTCCAAGGAGGTGTTTTTCTTATGGTTTTGGAAAACCATAGTGTTTTTATCATTCTAAAACTTCTATATTATGATGCCTTGTCATTTGGGGAGATGGCTTTGGGATTTTTCAAAGGTGAGATGAAGTGATGTTGTCAAATTGAAGAGAGGATTTGAAGACTCCATTGTTGCATATTTCTATTTTGCATAGAAGCCCATATTTTTGGGAGCTAGTGAGCTCCACATTTTGAGAGATAGTGAGCTAGTGAAGTCAATTTTAAGGGAATTTGAGAGATTCAATATAAAGAAGGTTGAAGGAGACCAAGAAGACATTTTTGTTGCAGGTTTGAAGGTGTACTACAGTAGCAAGAAGATTTATGATTTCATGGTTTGTTTGCAGTAGTGATTTCTAATGATGAATATTGGTTGAAGGAGCTAGAATCTTGTGAAAGAAGTTGGATTGAAGGAGATCAATTTGGGATTGATATTTGATGTTTTTTATCAATAATATTTCATATTTTTAATGATTTTCATTAGCCCATATTGTTTCACAATCATTAGTAGTTATGCTATGTAATTCTTGAATTTCTAGGAGATTTTGAATGAACAAAGAGGAATAATTCTTGCATATTTTTTGTTGTTTCAAACCATTTCTAAGTTGAATTTTATACTATTGTGAGTATGTGATTGAGGTTTTGTTTCTTACTTCATCAAAGAGGGTTGGTTCCCTTGTTGGAATCACCTAAACTTGAACTAAACTGTTGTTGTTATACTAAGAAAAGGGGTAGGAAATGAATTGAAATGAAACCTAAGTTCTACTAAGGTGATGTACCAAATTACTATTGAATCTATGTTGTTGTTTTTGCATACATATGTTCTAAAAATTATCTATTTTCCTACACAACTCAACTATCATGCACACTTTCTACGTTATATTTTTATAATAAGGTTGAATGTTTCACTGCTTTGAAGGAAAAATAAATTTTTCTCAACTATAAACTGATTATACTCATTTCACAACCTATAACCTAAAAAATACATCTATTTTTTTATTTCAAAGGTTATGTGAATGATACATTTTTTTGGGTTTTTACATAAAACAAAAAAATTACATCAATAATTGCAATGTACACAAAGAAAAGAGTTGAGGTAAAATCTAAATTTTATTACCCAAAAATTTTGTTATAATAGTACATATCTTGAGACTTACTTGGAAATTGTGATATTACATTTATTTTCAAGCATGAAGTGGTTGGTTTTAATTTATAGTGCTATATTTGATAGAAATAACTTATTACAATTATAATGTTTCTTTCAAAATATGCAAGAATTGGCCTCCCAATGATCCTATGCATACCTTTTCTCTATCCCAATATGGGAGAGAATCTAGGACATGATCTAAACACAATTAAATGACCTCTAATTTATTTTTCAACTATTTGACTTCATCTTGGGCATTGGAAAAATTTCCTCTCTATGTTTGACTATTGGAAAAGCTCCTAAATATACTCTCAAACCCTTTAGATGGTTGCATATGTCCAATATTGTTCAAAATGCCACCCTAAATATTTGGAACTTATCTCAATTGACCCATAAATCTATTCCAACTATTGCATCCTCGATATCCATGTTTTTAGGGCATGTGTGAGGGTTTGACATGGTCAAACATCCCTAGAGGGTATAGGATAAATTCAAGAATAAGAGTTAAAACTATCAAATATTCCACTCACTCATGGCTTCTTTCACCTCTCTTTCTTTCATGATATTTGTGATGTTTTTTTCACCCATTATCATACAAAATTTTTCCTATGACCTTTAATACCACCACTTCTCTACTCATTTCCATTAGATCTCTTCATAACTTTCTTATTTTTTGTGTTTGACTTGTTAGATATAGGATTGTCATTCTATATCTCTATCCTTTAGAATCTTTTTGTCTCTCCTTTTATGAATATCCTATTTTTTCTTAATAAATGAAACCCTTAAACCTTCATGTCATAACATAATAGCATGCTTGATTATTCTCAATGCCTTGAGTTACTAGCATTCTTTACCATGCATTATATTGTTCTATCATTACACCTCTTGTCACTATTATTACATGCTTATAAATTCATTCACAGGTGTTTGGTATTTGAATAGAAGATATTACACTCTTAATAGAGTCTCACAATGAAACACTTAATATTTCCCTCACAGTGATAACACACCAGAGTGACAAATTAACTTTCATAGTTTATAAAACCCAAAAGGAATTTGAGTACTGTTAGAAACCAAGATCAGATTTGCAAACCAGAATATCCTTCCACAGAAGAGAAAAATAGAAAAAAGCAGAGATTTGCAAGAAGATGTGCAAATAATTATTATTCAAGAATTCAATAATTACAAGATAATGATTTTCTTTATAAAAGCAAAGATGCATAACCCTAATCTTATCTTGAGCAACAAGATATCTCAATAAGATAAAGATGAAACCTATAACTTAGGAATTAAATATGCCTAAGTAAACTTATGCAAATGTGTAATTAAATATTAATTACACCAACACCCCCCCATAAGTACAACTTAGGGAGAAGCAAATTATTATGCAAATATGAGTCCCGAAAACAAGGCCTGATCAGGTACTCATTTACAAATGCAAAGATGAGGTAGAGAAGGAAAACCCAGTGAGACAAAACACCCCTACAATGAGATGAATATTGCAAAGAAGCACTGGAAGAACACTATGGAGTAACACTGGAACCGCAATCTAACAAGCAAGGAAAGATACTTTTGTCTACAACTGAAGCCAAAACTGGAATCATGATAATGCGACAGCAAACCTAATGCCACACAACACTGGAAAACTCGCAAACTGGAACAACCCTGGAATCTGTGAAGCAATAGTAGATGAGATGATGATAGAATCTGGAAACTGTGTATCTTGATGCCAATGCCAAACTATGACTGAAACTCTTCCATGGGAAGGAGTACCCAAAAAGACTCTGGAACATAACCATCAAAACATGGCCCTCAAACTGAGAAGAATCTGAACCAATGCGGATCAAGAAACATAATCTCTCAACTAAAGTGTGAACCAATGAATCTGATGTGTCAAGCAATAGCAAAAATGTGTCCAAAAGAAACTAAGAAACCAAATAACCCATGCGAGCTATCATCAAATCAAGATGGATATGGAGATCAAAGTGAAAACTACACTCTAATCAGATTTATTATTCAAGAAACCCCCCCTGATGGAACTTTATCTTAGTTCATTTATTACAATAACCCAATGATTGTAAAAGGAGAGAATGTTAATGCATGCATAAACAGAAAATAACATGATGTGGTACTGAAATGAAGTACAAATATTCAAGTTTCACCTTTCCAACTACCAAAACATCCAAGTAATCTCCAAAACACCCATCGGGAAAAATTTGGAATAATAATAAACTTGGGATAGATACAGAAAAAATTGCATAGACAGAAAGATAGAGCTCCTCAATACCTTTCCAATGCCACAAAGAAGACGAAAATCGGAGATCGTGGCAAAAAGTTATGAGCTCGGAAGCCCAAAAAGAACATCTGACTTCAAACAGAAATAAATGCAGGTAAACAAAAAAATACTAAAAAATAAACAGCATCACTAGAAAGTGCTCGGAACCAGCTTTCCAGCGATATCTCATTTGCCCAATTTTGATACTGTATGCCCAAGTTATGACCAAAAGAAAAAAAATGCTCCTTTAGGGAAAATCAGGGCTAGGAGGGGCAAAGAGGGTCATACGGTCGGGTGACGTCATGCTGACGTTAGCACTTCACGGCAAAAAATTTGATGGCCATGGCCGTCAGGCAAAATCCCCCTTGGGAAAAAATTTCGGTGCCGGTATATTCTCTTTGGGATCGGAATATTCCCTGCATGACCGAAATATGTTGTGTCCGATCGGAATATTCCTTCTCGCTCAAACCCATAGGGCGTAGAGCTGTGGACAATAGGGGAGGAGGTTGGGCGGCGCCGATGGGAAGCGCTGGTGGTGGGCGGTGGCCGCCGGGTGCGGACCGGTTCCCGTGGGTGGTGGCGCTATTTCCAAAAAAACATGTTTTTATTTTTATTTTTGAAAATTGTGCCTCAAAGTGCATGCAGGGGAGGTTGTCTGGAAAAAAATTTCCTCCTGGACCAACTTCACCAAAATCGACGAAATGACGGGCGTTCTTAGGGTTTTTGGCTCCTGCGAACACGATGGTGACCTCCGTTTCTGCCCAAACTGCTCCAAAAAATTGGCTACCCCCAGAACTTACAAAAAAACTCCCAGCCTCAAACCCTCACAGATCTGGAAAATGATGGCCAAAATCTGCAAAATAAAAGCCAATCTTGACTTTTTCTAGCGCTTTGAATCCAATGGTGAAGCCCGATTTGATCCAAAACACCTCATGAATGAACTCAAGGCATGATACCCTCGAGGAATCCCGAACAAACCCTACAATGATTTTCTCAAAAATCTGAGGAGTTGCAAATCAAGGCTCTGATACCATGTTAGAAACCAAGATCAGATTTGCAAACCAGAATATCCTTCCACAAAAGAGAAAAACAGAAAAAGCAGAGATTTGCAAGAAGATGTGCAAATAATTATTATTCGAGAATTCGATAATTACAAGATAATGATTTGCTTTATAAAAGAAAAGATGCATAACCCTAATCTTATCTTGAGCAACAAGATAGCTCAATAAGATAAAGATGAAACCTATAACTTAGGAATTAAATATTCCTAAGTAAACTTATGTAAATGTGTAATTAAATATTAATTACACCAACAAGTACTTCTTACCCCCACTATCTCTTCAACAGTTATGTCCATCTTCTTTCTCACTCCTCACAAACCTATAAATTTCATACCAATCATGAATACATTGTTTTCATCCTTCTAAGGACTGTATACATGCATTGTGACTGTTTATTTCTTTGTTACACTATGAGCTTCCTTTTTTCATTTTGACCGTGCAAGATTTTTATTCTATTTATGAGAGTATTGTCTTCTCATGTTTCATCACCTGTCATTGCACTCTTATCATAATTATGTTATAACTCCATTGAAATTCTTGTACATTTTGTCCTTTATTTATTGTATTGTCTTCTATGCATTGTCCTTTTATTTTTTATTCATGTCTTTAAACTATCCTAAATGGATAGTCACCTGTTATCAAGTATAAAGGCATTGTAACTCAATGAGACTATCAAGAATGATTCTATCTATTATCAAACTCCACATGGAAGGCCTGTAGCTTTCTTAGCCTTCTTACTGAGCTTATTCACTTTCAATTTACTCATAATTGTCATTGATTTATTTATCTTTAACACACACACATATGCAATATTATTATCATTGTATCCTTTATAACCTAATGGATGTTTCTTTTATGTGAATTGCCACTATGTTGAGTGTTATCAAGCCTCCTAGTTGAGGTCACTATCTTTGCACTCTAGGCCAATGCATTTCTATGGTAACTTAATTGTGTATTCAACATATTCTTTGTGATTTTCTTATGGAGTTTGTTGCCACTCATGATCATTCACCTTTATCATTTCTTCTCATTTTCAGGTTGGCCTCCTAACTATTGTATTTCCTCTCATGTTTGATATATGTAAACCCTTCCTTACCTCTTATTAACTGCATTTTCTCCACTCACTTTCATCTTGATAATGGAAATGTCATTGTTTCCTTATAACCTTCATGATTGTTATACAACAACTAGCCATTGATTATTGACTACCATTGTGCCACTTAAATGACACCTTTATCTTTTAGGTCTTCTCCTCTCAAGGGTGTTTGTCTTCTTTAATGGTTGATTTGACATGAGATGTGTGTCTACCATTATTCCTATTAATTTCCCTTTCATTTGTCCACTATAGCTTATCATTGATTTGTTTTGTGATATTGACCTTTTGATTGTCCTCAATGGTAACAAGTTTTGACAAGGGTTTTAACATCAATTATCACATCATTTTGAAAACTCAAAATGACAAGGACTTTTAATAGGTTTTAAGAGTTTAAATAGCCACTAAGACCTTTTATATATCACATCTATCAAAAGACGAAGATCACACTCAAATGGAAAACCATGTCAACAAAAGAAGACAATAAGAAGACATTGTATATGACTTGTCACCATTAATTTCCACCATTATTTATAACCTACTCATTTTTACTCTTTTCAACTAAGTGCTTGATATGACTATCATATTATATTGCATTGTCACTATTTTTAACTATATTCATATTATTCCTTTCAAGATAGTGACTTCATGACTAAGGTTTCAAGTGTTTATAAAAGGTTTTTCCATGCTTAATATGTTCAATAAGGTTTAACCAAAAGACTTCATCATTTAGTTACGGATCTATCACATTCCATAAGTATACACCTACCACTTAGTATTCAAACTCAACCAACAAAGACATTGCATCACCAAACCCATGAATGACTTGTAGGGATCTTATTATTTTGATAGCAAGAAAATTAATTTGGCAAGTCTATAACTAGAGATTTAATGATCATCGTAAACCAAACCTGCCATAGGTTTCAATCAACAATACAAAATCTTCATAAATAGGTGAGAAAACTGATTTCAAACTATTGGACAATATTTTTTCACCTATAGGCCAAGATTTTTTATTTGGTATTGACATAAAAGGAAAACTCATCACATATTTATGGACTTGACATGGAAAATACCTTAACATTTTATGGTTTCCACTTTTATTGATTGATAGGGCTTTTAATGTAGCTTCTCACAAGGATACAAGCATTTATACTCTCTTCAACCTTGTTTGTTGAGGTTTGATAAATTTTTGAAAACCCTAAACACATAGAACCAACAATATAGGTAACTTTTAAAAATGTGTGGCAGGTGTGAATAGATCCCTAGAAGCTTCTCTTTCTTCCTAGTAATGTTCCAAGCTTTCTGGTCCAATATCTACAATGTGGTTCCTTCTCATGGAAGAAACATATTGTTTCCATGCCTATAAATAGTAGAGAAAAGGCTTATCCAATTTTCAAACAAACTCTAGAAACTCTCATGAAATGTGCCTTCAAAATGATAGCACATATCATTTGGAGGGAGACTTCTTCAATGCCCTTAAGGAAAACCTAAAATTTCTAAAATATTCAACCTTATACAATGAAAAACTCCCCTCCTTTTTTGTTAGCATGAACTTGGAGAAAATTTGAGATGTTTTAGAAGTTTTAGCATAAATCACAACAAAATACACATTCTTGACTAACCATTTGGAAACACCTAAAGTCCTAGGATCCCAAAAACCAAGAAAATAATTATTTGAACCAAACATTAAGTGATTTACTAAGAATTATTTTGGAAGAAAGGAACAATAGACTATGATAATAAAGATAAACTTGAGTTTAATTGGCCAGGAAATGTTATGTCATCACTCCTAAGTATGTATCAAGAGCTTATCAATTGGCCACCCTTGAGATTTAAACACTAGATGAACCTATGAACATTGTGCATTTTAAATGCTTCCATTCCTAATTTAAGAAATATCCAAAATCTAAAAATAAAAAAAATATCAAAAAATATTAAAATCACAATAAAGAGAAAAAAATCCTTTACTAAAAATCACTTCTAGTGTTGCCTTGAATAAGTACCATGGTGAAAAATCGCTCATAGGTATCATGTGTAGTAACCAAACCTTGTTATCAATTGGTCATCGTCTCTCACTCATCCATCTCCATCACATGACGCTTCTCATAGTATCCATCATGTCTCCCATACATTGTTTCACTCTAGGGAAAGGTGATTACATCCTTATTTGGAATGGATTATTGATACATTCCTTCTTACTCACTTCATGTCTACGATGCATTCCCTCACACTAAGTTTCATTAATTTCTACATATCCTTACATGTCACATTATACCCTACAATTAATATTTACATATCCTACAACTAATATTTTATGCTACCCCTATTCATAAGTTTTCAATGCTTTCATAAACATCAAACAACAATACACGCTTTAGAACTTGCAAATTGCACACTTGGAACACTATAATAAGAATGAAAAATTAGGAGCTATAAAATTACCTTGGTAACATGTAGTATCACATCTTGTGTCATCATCCAACTCTAATTTCCATCATTTTCCTTCATTGAATATATTGTTCCCCATATCATGCATCATCCATTATTACCTTCATGGGATACATGAGTCCTTGAATTAGGCATGGTCATCCACTTATGTTTTCAAAACCTTGGAAAGAGGTAACACTTCTGAGTGTCAATTGATGGCTTGTTTTTCACATTTTTTTTCTCTTTTGATTCATACTATGCCCACCCAAGGTCATCATGATCATTATATATATCTTAACTAGCATAAATTGAAGCATAGTCTATTATTTTTGTGTTGTTTGTTATTTTTTTCCTCAAAATACCCACCAAGGTCATCAAATGCATATGATGTGTAAATTAATCTCATCACAAGACCCATGAAGGTCTTCAAATGCCTTGTGGGTGCTATGGAATCTTCTTATTTTTAGTATTCTTGCAAGTTAGTCCATGCATTAGATACATAGTCACATCGTTGTTTATACCCTAATGCATAATATCAATTTCTATATCAAATTAGAATTGTCTTTGCATATTAGCATAATACCTCCATTCAAATCAGCTAATCACTTGTTAATCCAAACCTATCCCTCATTATATATTTTGTATCCACATCCCAATCCACACTACACAAATGAATAAATATAATAATTAATTTTCATCCATTTATTCTATTTTCATTATTTTCTTCTCATATTTTTCCATGAAAAAAAATCAAATGAATTCATCACATATCATTATCATACATCATGAATTAACAATAATCATAGTAAATCATAATCCTATAAATCAAAATAATAATCACATATGCATCCATAATCATAACCACATCATGAGAATAATCATCCATACATGATAGTCATAAGACTGTGATTAACATCCATAATATGTAATCCATCATCATATAATATGCATATTCATAAATCATAGTCATAAGCATAATCATAATCACAACATAATCATGAGTGCATCATAACAATCATAATAATTACAATTATAACATAATTTTAACCATAACTATAATCATCTTAACATGTCTATAATCATTAAATTATAAATATAATCATAATCATCATAAATTAAAATCAACATTATTAAACCATAAATATGTAAACCCATAGAATCATGTCTCTCATATATATCAAAAAAAATTATGGTACAATGTCTCATCATATATACATCAAAAATAAGTATATATACGACCAAAATAGAGAGATCCATGGAGCATAGGAGTCATATATACATCAAAAATATCAATACATTAAATAATATATATAATAAATTAATGATGGATCATATGACCCAAGGTCTAGTTTGCTAGGTGGTGGTGCTAGTGGTGGTTGTGCCCCTACATTTGAGGTTGACATCCCAAATCTCCCTAACCTATTATCCCCTCAAGCTAACCTCTCTACATATGACGGCTCTATCTTTTCAAGAGGCACAACTAGCTCATATAGAGGCTTGTACTACATGGCCTCTGTTCGTGCTCTTTCTACCTCTAACACGTGCTACATAAGTCCATGTGGGCCTAACAACACACATGCCTAGTATCACTATATCTAAATTTTTTGAACATCTTACTAAACCCATTGTATATGAACCTATAAGGCATCCATATCAGCCCTCATGGTCTCTATTTTTTCATACAACCTATCTTGATCCACCCTTATGTTGTCTTTCTTGATCCCATTCAACACTGGCCTCATCCCTCTCCTAATTCATTACATATATCACTAAGAGTGTAGTCACCAATATCATCTAAATTTTATTTTAGGCTCCTCCCTACCCTTGCACATTCATACTACCCCCTTTTTTTCTACTACACTACTCCTAAATCGTGCCCATGTGGTTTTCCCTAGTATGGTACCCATCATCTCTCCTCTACCTCTAAATATATCATTGTGCCTCACCATATGTTGCATAAATCCACACTTGCACATGTGCCTTCCATGGAGGCGTCAAGCACACTATACTCTACCACTACCACCATCCTTATAAGCAATTGTCACACTCACATACTCAACATATGGCATAAAATCCCATGGAACTAGTGCTAGTTTGTTCCACAATTTTGTGTCATCCTTGCATGTAGCTCACATAAACACATATTCAACCTCAATGGGAACAACTTGTCTCAACCCAAAATATTGTTGCACTCTATTTTACCTATATCTCTCAACAATGTGTTAGTGACACTCAATGATGTAGTGTGGAGTTTAGACATACAACAAATACTCTTTGTCATTTTTCCTTTGTCCATTCATCATAGTCCATATAAGGCTTCTATTCCACTGAATGAATCTCATCAATAACTTGACACTAGTATGCCAAGTCCCCAAGAACCCTATATCATACTTGCATATTGTATGGAAACACAAATTTCTCCTCCTCTACCCTATCCCTCCCCGCCATTGGCCTAAGCATGGATGAGTGCTCCCATGCCCATATTTGTATTTGTGTGCTATAATTTTGTGCCCCTCCCTATATATTGCAAGGTGCATATCTTTGTACAACTGTGTTATCACACACAGTCCCCATGTGAACGCTCTCCCACATGTTTGTGCAATGCTCACTAGGCCAATTGAGAAGGACCTCCCCATATTTTCAACAAGTAAAACACTACTAATAAGATTTGAAATAACTAGGGGTATCTCCTCAACCATACCTACACACACCTCCATGTCCAAATCAAGTTAAGAATGTGTGAGGTCACTCCTCTTGAATATCCTCTCCAAAGAACCCACATCATATTGAGCATTATATTACATGGTACACTGACAAATCAGGATCTAAAATATCCTCCATACATCCTCAAAGATCACAATCATCTCCCCAATTGGAAGATGGAATGTGTTGGTATAGCTATGTCATATCTCCACTATAATAGTCAACACAAACATGTGTGCCCTAATATAGGGCATTTATAGCATGTCATACCCCACAATTTTCCAAAACATCTCAATCAACCTCATCAAACTTTTCCATCATTTTTAATACCTACATCTATCTCTCTTGAGTCATTAGTGGCTCTAATTGCTCTTGTATTCATCTAAACACCATGTTATTCCGTCTAAAAATTAGCTCAAGCTTCTATCTATGTGCATGCATCATATCATTGGAATATGCATCAAAAGGTGTCACACATGCATAACACCAAAGTGTAAGCATTGATTCACATAAGCATCACCCTAGATCACTCGCATCACAAGATAACACATCACCTCCACTTCCACTTTTCCCTCCTTTCTCGCATTGGTGATGCATCCCCCCATGCATGTGTCACTTTGCAAATGCACTAGTGACATATAAAATCGCATGCATATCCCAATGCATATGTCTCAAGTGGCATGTAGACAAGTTGTGGATCTTTGTGTCAACTCTACAGATGAATCAAAACACTCCATTGGCAATGCACTATCCCACACATGAATTGAATTTTTCCCTTTTCATGATTCAATGCCTATGCTTTCCTAATTTTTATCCCCTATTTATGATCCCTAACCTACCCTACAGGTTATTTTCTATATGTACCAATTTTCCCACCTCCTTTGGTCACCTATGCTATCAAAATTTCTCCACTCTATGATAATCTCGTGGTATATAATCCATCTTCTCCAAAATTCTTTTTTTCTCTATGCTCTAATCTCCAAGTGTTGAGATTGAAAAATGAGTTATTTACAACCCTCAACCTTATTTATTTCCCAAAAATCCTAATTTTTCACCCTATTTCTCTAATTTTATCTATTTTTCCATACTTTTTTTTCTTTCTCTTCATTTTTCCTCTATCTAATTCTCCTCCTCATTTCTTCTTTCAAGAGTTCACCCACATTGTATTTTCTCAATTGACCTCTCAAGGGGCCATCATCTTGCTAATACATTTCCATCATTAATTATATTGACTAAGGCATGTCACCCCTCCATTCATCCTAAAATAGTGTTATATTTTACTTTTCTTTGAAATGGCATTGTTTCTACAAAGTTGTAATGTCGTCTCAAAAGGGGAAAAATGTAGACACCCAAAATCATCTTCTACAATTCTATTGTTGATAACCTAACTCACATTGTCCTCATATTAAAATAAATTATAAATTTAATTAATTATATTAATTTATTTCTTCATGTTATTTAACTCATCCAATAATAATGTCAACATTAGTACGATAAATCATGACTTTTTATTCAATTAATTAATCTTTCCTCTAAATTTCAACCTCCATAAATTAATTAAAAAGTTATTAATTCAAGCACATCATCCACATCACCAAAAAATTAAATAAATAAATCATATTTATTTAATCTCATATTTTATTCACATCTATTAAAATCAATCAATTAATCCAATTAATCATATTATTCAAATCATGATTAATTTAAATAAATTTATTCATTAATTTAATTAATCATGTGTCAGAACTATCTCATTTATCCATAAAACCCTCCTATAAAATCCTGGCTATTTATTTCATCCTACAAAATCTACACCATTCATATTTAAACATGTGACTTGCAAAAGGATATGTATAGGACTTATGCAAAAGGATGGATGAAAGGTTTATGCAAAAGCATGGACCATAGGAAGTTGATTGGGAAGATATGTAGGATAGTAGTTGAAGGATGGGGAGATGGAGGTATGTGGCAATGGAATCATGACCAACGGTTGCACACACCGTGTTAAACATTGAAGCTTTTGATGGAAAGGTGGTGTAGGAAGCAATGGCAATGTTTGCTTAGGAGATGGTTGATGCAATGCTTTAGGTACCCACATAGACTTAGTATTTTTATGAGTTTTATTTTGCTTGTGGGATTTAAGAATTTGAGATTTTTGAATGGAATGTGAATGTGGGGTGGAAGTGGATGGTTGGGATTTTTGAGATATGGATGCCTTGTCTGACTTGCTTTCTTTTTGCTTAGGTACCCAAACCATTTTGTTTTTAGAATTTTCTTTTGAAGGTATGGGCTTATATTGCTTTTTGGATGTACTTGGCTTTGACTTTTTGTAATTGTATGCTAAGGCATTAGGACCTTTAGGATTTTTTACTTTATGTGTAGAGGCATCCAAATTTTTATTTTGGAATCCCTTGGGTTTGGTGGAATGAGTGGAAGCTTCATGTTTAGATAATGTGTGCATTGATTGGTCATGATTAGGATTTTAAGAAGATTTATGGATTTATGGATAAGGGGATTGTATAATGGCGATATTAGGTGTTGAGAGTAGTGGATGTAGATTAGATAGAGGGATATTAGGAGTTGGAAGCAATGGTGGAAAATTTTATGGTGGAAGGTGTACGGTCACATGCCTTTGACATTTGTAGGATGATGGAGGTGGGATGGCAACATATTTCTTGGGTGTATGATATGGATTATGATGGAAGGAGGTGGACTTAGGATGCATGGAGGAAGTACCAACATCTTGAGATTGGTGGCCTTGGGGTGTGTATCCAAGGCCATATGAGCATGGAGGGATTTTGACATGGATGGGCTCCAAAATACCTTGTTCACAAAGGCTTAAGCCCTTACCTTGGTAGTTCATGTTTTGGAGTATGTGATGGACAGTGGGACTAGGTGTGTTTAGGACACTACACTTGAGCTCATTATTAGATGAAGAAGGTAAAGTGGATAAAGGTTGTTGTTTACCTACAGAAGAACACTCATGGATGAAGGTGGATAGACCTATAGGATATAATGGAGTACTTGCAATTGGGTTGATAGTGGGTGATGGAGGATCATTAGGATCTTGATTAGCATTGCATTCACTTAGATCCAAGGTATTTGTTTGATCTTCTATGTGTGCTTGGGAGGCATGTGTCTCATCATGACAAGTGAATGTTTGTGGATCATGGATAGGACTAGGTGGAGGTGTATTTGGGATATATTGCTCATGGATGGGCATAGGATCAAGTTTCTCATGGATAGGCTCTTCATCATTATGGATATCATCTTGATCATAGAAAAGATGTAGATTATGGATAGGTTGGATGAAAGTGATTTGATCTTGTTTAGGACTAGGGCTTGATGTTTCCACATGCTTGGGAGTAGACTCTTGATATAACTCTTGGGTTGCTTGAATGGAAGTAGAAGGGGATAACTCTTGAATAGGCTCGACATGCTTTAGATGGTCAACAACATGGAGACATGGTTGAGGTTGACTTGGGTTTAATGGGGGAGACTCTTGAATAGGATCAAGGAGGAGACTAGATGATGGGGTTGTAAGAATGGTCATGGTGTTTGAAGACTCTTTGGTAGGTTCAAACATATGAGTTGGATGACATGGTGATGTTTTATTCCTTGCTAGTAGCCCTTGGGTCATATCATTTGTAGGTGGATGGGTGGATTTGGGTAATGCCATAGATTTACTTTTGAAATGTTTAAATTTAGGGCATGGATTTGATGGAGGATTAGATGATGGTGGGGGTAATGAAGAGTTTGATGGGTTAGAAGGTGGAGAGGCCAATGGATTAGGACTAGGACATGGTGGGTTAGGGATAGGCATTTGATTGGATGGTGGTATGATAAACTTATAGGGTGCATGAACTAGATTGGTGTTCCCCTTGTCAAATGGAGCATGAGAATTGAAAGGCTCTTGATTTTGTTGCCAAGGTGGACTTGGGATTGCATGTTCTTGTTGCAAAGTGAATTGATATGATGATGTGGGGTGAAATCACAATACTGTGTCTCACTTTTTTTCCAAGATGGACATTTACATCAATATTTTTAACTAAATCTTCATCTTCTGAGACCTATAGCAGCTAAACCATAAAGAATTTGAAGATGATGTGAACTAGTGATTTGTGGCAATTTGTGTGTAGATTCTAAATTTTTTTTTTTCAAAGTTTTTGGAATAAATCATGAATCTTCCAACATCTCCTTTAATAATTGGTTTTAGACAGAAAACAACATTTTCAGATAGTAACGTTTGTGTCGTACAAAAAAAAAATTCTATAAAGGATTAAATTACAAATTTTGGAATATAGATTCTCAACAGAAATATCTAGGGAAAGGATATTTTTTCATAATTTTTTGTTGCATTTTTTTTTTTAAATTAATTTTTGGAAGTTGCTAAACTATAATTTGGACATATGTGTGTGTCGTACAACCTAAATTTTTGTGTATATATCGAAATCCATTTTTTCTTTTTTTGGTGAAATAAGGAAATCAATATCTAGGAAATGGGTATTTTTTGTTTTTTTTTACAATGGTTTACTATTTTTCCACCTCTGCACAACAAAGAGCTTGAAGTTCAAAGAAAAACCTATGTTTAGTAAAAGTTGAAAATTAAATACATGATAAAATGAAAATATATCAAACCTATACTTGTTGGAAAGCTAATTTCAAGGGCTACAATCTTGAAAAATATAATTTTTAAATGATGTTATTTAATCCCTCAAAAGGTAAAGAAATAGTGGTTTTTTGCCAGCATTTTGATAGCTGTAAAGTAGACTCCATTGTGGGTATGATTTAATACTATAGGTGTTCTATCCAAGGGGGTTTGATCTAAGAGGGTCTTATCTCTCCCTCTTCAATTAAAACCCTTTAGATGGAGCCTCTCAAGACTTAAATCATTAGTTTTTCTAAAAACAACAATTTTAGGCAAAAATCAGCACATCCCCAAAGTGAGACACAGTATTGTGGTAGCACCCTATGGCTTTGGCATGAAAGGGATATGGTGGTGTAAGGTTGTCTTGATAAGTGGATGGACTATGTTTGTGTGATGATTGATGTGGAATTTGAAGTTGCGTTTGTTTGGTTTGGGATTGGTGTGTGGCTATGAGTTGTTGGATTTGGGATTGGTGGTTGGCTAAGATGTGTTGGATTTGGGATAGGAGTTGTATGTGAGGTGATTGACTTTGTTGAAATTGTTGAATGTTGTCTTATAAGTGTTGTATGGTTAATTGGTTTAGGGGTTGGTTTGGGTGTTGGAGTGTTTGGATGATTTTTTGTAGTTGGGGTGCTAGGACTTTGTTTTCTAATGTTGGCATGGAGTTACATATGTCTTTACACCATTGTATGTCATCTTGTCCCTCAAATCATGCCACATATTTCTTGTCATCATTTGAATTAGGAGGACGGGCCCTTCGAAGTTTGATTTTAGGTCTTGGATTATTCTCATGATTAGTATTAGGGAGAGGGCCTCCTTTAATTATGATCTTGGGCTTAGATTTTGTCTCATGATTTGGACTAGAGGGATAGCCCCCTTGGATTATGACTTTGGACTTATGATTAGGATTGGGCTTGCTTATGATTAGGACCATTTTGACAAGTGGTGGCTAGGACTAGGTTGATGATGATGTTGACAAAGATTGGATGATTAGGATGATGCAACAAGTGTTTATTAGAAGTTTGACTTGGGAAATATCAAACACAAGATCTCACATGTAAATGCATGAACACACACACCAAACACAATGATAAATTTATCTTTCAAAATTAAATGTTATGATTAAGCAAACACTTGAATACACAACAACAAGCCTAATTTTAGTCAAGTGGGTATGGCCAATTAGCTCTTAAGCTAGGATGCACGAGGTTGACTAGGGATGATTTGAAAACAAAATCCTACCACACAGCCGAGAGAAATGGGTAACCAACCCTTCACCTTCACTTCCCAAAGGTATAAATTTCTTTGGGGCTTAGCCAAGAGTGACAAGATTTCAACTCCCAAAGGAGTGTGTCTTTCGATTCACACTTCAATTAAGGTCATCCCTTGGAGTGGTGTGTGCTCCAAGTAGGCCTCCTAAGAAAGGTATGATAAAAGTGAACCAAGTGAGGTGTTTTTGATCACACATGCACTTGATTCACACTCGTAGTTGATAATTTCCCTTTAGAAAACTGAAATGTGTGTAAAACAGTTCAAGCACTTGTTCTTTTTAGATCCCAAATCCAAATGTGTAGGAAGACAATTGTTCATTTTAACCCAATTTCATTTTAGGGGTTGGGATGATTTTGATTTTTAAGCCCAAAATCCAAGTGTGTGATCAAACAAGTTGTTCTTTTTAAGCCCCAAATTGAAGTGTTTTGCAAACAAGATTGATTGATCAAATGAGAGATAAAGATAATAGAATGAGTGCATCCGGAAGTTTTCACTTTCCAATCTATTATCTATGACTAATATTTCCATTACTACAGCTCCTTATGATCAACTATAAAATCAAAAAAATATATATATTATAATGCTGCCATAAAAAAATAATCACGTTAAAAAGTTTACCAAGCATGCTGCAGTTTATAGGGGGCCGTGCTATACAAACCCGATTTCTGCAGCCTAAAAAAAAAAAAAATGCTGCCATAAAAAAATAAGAGATTATCTCATTAGAAAATTGCAATTTCAGATACATGCTTTTAACATAGCTGAATTAGATTTGATTATTTGAAGACATTATTGGTCTGAAAAATAAAAATCAAAGAAAAGACCCTTGCTAATTTTCTGAGAGCTTTCCAGAAATGTAAAGAAGTCAGAAAAATTCCTTGTTTTGCACCCAAAAATGTGGATTTATGAAAACCCTATAAAAAAAAAAAGATTACATTTTTTAGCACCTTATATGACCTCAAAATAAAATCTGTAAAAAAGAGACCCCTATTAAAATTTTAAGAGCTTTACAGAAATATAAAAATTTCTAGAAAATTCATTGATTTGCCTCCAGAAAGTTTATTTTATGAAAAAACATAAAATCGTGATAACTCCTACAAAATGGTGATAAACCCGCAATTTTTTTATTGTAAACTCCTGAGATGATGCACAAGATTTTGTGAAAATATTATAGAAAAATTCAAAGCCATTTAGAAGATATGAAGAAATTTGTAAAACCTGGGGTTTTGTCCAAAAATGACATAAACCTGCAACAAAAAGGTAATGAAACCTACAAAAAAGTAAGCTAGATCAAAGGATTCATGTCATGTTCACCAATATAGTTAGGGTAAAAATTTCAGGGAAAATGCATAAACAAATTATAATGAAACCCTAACAAGCACAATAGAGCACAAACTAGCATGAAATGAAAACAAGAAAGCAAAGCAAACTGATCTCCAAACTAGATTTGATTTATCTCCATTTCTCTTCTCCACCTGCATGAGAATGCAATATTTTGAAGGATTGAATGATTTGATATGTTGATGTTGATTGCTCATTTTTGCAGCATAACAATAAGATAGAGATGATAGAGGAAAAATAGATAGATAGATGAGAAGATTGGAGGAAATTTTGGCAGAGTGTGGATACTAGAAGAAGATTGATCCAAAATGGCTTGTGTGCGGCTAGATTTATAGGCAAGAGCTGATTTGATTTGATGGCTAAGATTAAAAGCCAAATGTGTGATGTGTATGGCTAGGATTAAAATTTGATTTTAGTGCCTATGACGCACATTAAGTGGGTTATGATATGAGGCTAAAATTAGGATGTGAGGAAATAAGTAGGATTCTTTTATTTATTTTGGAGGAAAAGATACCTATGACACACAATGAATGGGGATAAAAATAAGATGTGAGTGAATCTCATAATTTAATTAATAAAATTATTTAAATTATTTATGCATGTGAAGAGTTGTAGTCATGTGACACATGTTGCAATGTGACAAAAGGTGAGGAATTAATTCAAATATTTAATTTGAATTATTTTGAGACATGTGAAAGGGAATTAATTAAATAAATGAGATTTATTTAATTAATTGGGAAGGTGATTAAGTGGAATAAATGGGATAAGTGGGATAATGCAATGACCTAGGGTAAAATATTACAAGATGTCTTACAAGGTCATGTATCGACTAGGTAATGTTATGACATGGATAATTTTGGGTGTCTACACACACAATCCAAAATAATTAAAAGAATAAATCCACCTTAGAAAATACCCAAGTGAGTGTAGCCAAAAATGAAGTATAATGTTATTATACACAAGTGATACTTTACAAGCCAAGGCACCCATTTTTCTTTAATATCTATAATTAGTTCTACTAACACCCAAACCTTATTTGTTTTGGAGACCAAATTTATAATTGTGTTCCACAAGGAATCTATACCTTTTATAATTTGGTTTAGTCACATCTTCAATGGGTCTATGAGGGTGTATGTGAATTGAGATTTCAATTGATTAACTTGCTTAGCATCTTATCTCTCATCTCTATATATGGCCACTACATTTCACAACTCCATATTTTGCATGTATTCTCCTAATATGTTAATTTACATGTTTGAAAAAGAATTTTATTTTGTTGGAAGTGGAATTACTCTGAGGGGGGGTGAATCAAAGTAATATATTTAAAACTTTTTATGACTTGAAATGTAGATTTAAAGCCTTTTTGATCTTGAACAAAAGTGTGACCTTATATATGCAATGTAAACATTGAATTTTGAATGATTGTTTTAATGACTTAATCAAATATAACATGAATGCTTAATAACTCATATCAAAACATTATGTACATTGTTCATATAATGTTGAATGAACAATTTTTTATGCTTTATTTTGCACAAGACACAAAACTTACTTAAGGCAGAATTTAACATTCACACATTGAACATGAACAATTGCACTTTGATCTTAAAGATAACTTGAAACTATGGAAAGGTATCAGAGCATTGCATGAACAACTTTCACAAATGACTGAAAGAATAAGCAAGATAGGCACAAATCACACAAAAGAGAAACATAGAATTTTGACGAGTGGAAAACCCTCTTGGGGTAGAAAAACCACTCCAAAATGCCTTGCAGGCTTAATTCCAAACTATTTACAATATTTTCAGAGCACCAACTTAGTAACAATGTGGAGCACCAACTCCAATAACAAACTAAAGCACCAACTTCTTTTGAAACAAAATCTCATGATAATGCAACCTGTTAGGACCTTATAACTGCATTAATTATTTGTAGTCACAAAATCACAACAGGATACAAAAAGATATTTTCAATAATGCCCACTACAAAATGTATTTGCATATGATAGTACAAATACCCTCACTAAAAACCTCTATGTAATCTCTGTAATACAACCAGAGACATAAACAACATAAACCCTCTTTTCACCTTTTTCAAATACAAAAGATATCATTGTAATAAACCCTCATACACTTTTCAACAATAATTTGTTTTTTTTTCTTATATCTTCTCATCACCAAGTCACAACTTTTAGCCATGCATTTACACAAAGAATATAAAACAGTTTTCCTTTGCAAAAACCTGTATCCAAATTAACCAGGGTTTTGATAAACTGAAAAATAATGTAGTTAAATCATGATACCCATAATGGGTTCAAAGAATAACCAAAGAAAATCGATGAATAGCCATTGAAATATGAAACCCTTGAGTATAAACTCAAGTTAAACAAAAACTAAAACTATTATTCAGAGATTCTTAACCAAAATTCAGTTGCTTAAAACCAACGCAAGATTTTCTAGATTTGAAAACCAAATACCTGTCATGGCGGCCAAAAGACATTACCAGCTGGCTATATAAACCTCATAACGGTCTCACTGAAGACTCGATGCAGCTCATCAAACTTCCAACACACAGATTACTGAAAGATAAGCTCAAAAACTAGCTACACTGTAACTGCAAACTCTCCATGGCGGCGATGGGGTATGTGTCTTCAAAGCAAAATGAAATGACATAATGATTTCCCTAACTCCTTTTGACACAAAGACTTAAGATTTCCCTTTTTACATTTGATAATGCTTGAAGTCTGAGAGGAATCTTAACAAAACACCATAATAACCTTTAAGCCCACTGTCGATAGCATTATTAACCAAAAACAATGATGGTTGTCAACAAAAAACAAATTTTACTGCCATGTGACTTAGACAAAGTCAACTGCCTTATAAAATACAATGAGGTCGATACAAATGAACAATATGAAATATGATATGCTTGGTGTAAAGTGGTAAGCCCGATAAATGTGGTCGACAAGCAAGATGAAGGCCGACAATATGATCACCAATAGCCATTTAAATGGCTTTCATTTTAAACACTAACAAAAGGCCGATGTGAGTAATCATTATGTAATATGGTATGCCCGGCTAGAATATGAAGTATATTAAAATGTAAACCATATCACTTGTGAGGATCCCAAATACTTTAAATCAAATCCATGAATGGCTTTAACTTAATGCCACTAAATATAGCATGTATTTGCTATATGAAATACAAACCACTAAACTGCATTTGATTGCTCCTTGTATATGAATGTTTCCATGTAGACCATCAAAAAGAATTACTTTGAAGAGGAATTGAAAACATATCATCAAGAATTATTCACTTCACATAAACCTATTACTAGCACCTGTGAGTGCCAAAGTGAAACTTGTATGCCAATAATACAACCATGTAAACCAAGCATATAAAATCTGTATAAAGTGAATGTGTAATACAAGTCTTCATGAAAATTGAAGCTTACCAAATTACCTTTAATCTGAGCAATGAAATGCTATCACCTGTATGTGTCTCAGCAGAACCAAGTAAATACTGAGAATAAACATGCCAATGTAGATAACAACCAGTATCATTGAACCAATCTGAGTGACAAAACAACATGATTCATCTAATCATCAACTGCACATGAATCCAACATAATCAGTACCACAAAAATAGCCAAATGCACCAATGAATATTCCAATGCCAAACCAAGAACCAATTTTTTTTTACATCAAGGACAAATAGCACAAAAGAGAAGTCAACATATTTCCCTAATGATTGAGCTCAAGGAAGTGTGCTACAAGAAATGGGAAGTGTTATCCATGGTTGCTCTCAAATTTCATTTTTCCCTCCTAAGTTGAAGGTTTTCATCCTTCAATTTGTCAACCTTGCCATCAACCCATTAAGTATTGACCATATTGAACTAGTCCAAGAGACTAATGATGTGGATTGATCCCATGACTAGGATGTCACCCACTCTATGCACAATAAGGTTCCCTATCAAATTTTATGGAGTTACTCCATAATTGGTTTATCATTAGCTAAATAAATCACCCACAAGGCAACAACATGCATATCAAAGGTCATAGAAGGATCCAAAAAAGTATATGGATGTATCATAAAGGAATCATGAAGCCATATCCCACTTGTTGGTCATCTTTTTTTGCCCGAGTCATGTATTTTTTAGAAAAATGAATTATTTAATCCTATATAATTATATCTAATGGGTTAGATTGAACCACTTGGATAGCACCTTATTGATTAAATCAAACCCCCAATAGAGTCTCATTTTCCCCTATCAAAATATTGACAAAAAAAGAAATCTCTTTATTTTTTGGGGGATCAAATGAACCCATTTGAAAATATCATTTTGCAAGTAGTGCTTATCATTATCTTTTTTAAAACAAAATGTATTATATTTTTTTAACTTTATAATGTATAGAGGTCCATTATAATAATAATAATAATTACCTATATTCAAGGCACTAAGAAAATAACAAAATTTGTTTAAAAATCTCAAAAAATGCATTTCCCTCTAATGGATCTCCTTTCTTCAATGAAAAGATAATCTTGATATATATACCAAGAGATGCAATACAATAAAATATAGATATTAAAATAAATAAGCACCAATTTCAAAATAAATGATAAATAAAATATTCAATAAAAACTTACCCGAAAATTTGTGCCCTATATATTGGAATTAATGACCTAATTCTTAAAAATCATGAAAAGTTATTTGGTGATAAATTTATACAATAAAATAAAATTTCACTAAATAAAAAAAATAGAAAAAATGAAAATTTGATTTAATAAATCATAGAAATAATTCTTTTAAACAAATTATAAATTGAATCTACAAAGAAAATGTCACAACTCATTAATTTACATCATTTTAAAAGTATTGACCATTTGTTCAGTATAATTTAAACAAAATGAAAAATACTAATTTTGCTAGCCCAATAATACAAAAAAGGACACATATTATTGTGTTGTCACCCATCACCTATTCCTATAAAAATTGATTGGTTCCTACCTTCATGATAAAATCTAGGACCATTTCCTCGGTAAAGTCCTAGCTTGGAAGTAGAAAGATTTTTTTTGCACTAATAACCTCTCTTCATTCTCTACGCGTGATGTTAACATCAAAAGGAAGAAAAATGTGGGTTGAAAACACATTTTGTTATGTCTCCTAGCTTTGATGATTCACCCACTCCTGAAGATTTATAAGTCACAAATTGTGTGATATCTTTTGTAAATGTCAACCTACACAACTTATATGAACTACGTTATTTGAATGAAGTCATCATTAGCTAGGAATTATTCACAAGCCCTTTCTCTCACATCATCAAATACTTTTTCATCAAGAGGGCACAATAATGTTGCCTCTCTGATGTTGCTAGAACATCATCTTATGGTTGTTTAAGACCAATACTCACAATCCATTCTATTTTTACACAATCCAACCCTACCCTAGTCGCAATCTCTCTTCCTTGTGGGTGGGATACCTAAGGGAAACCTTGGGCACTAGACACTATAGGGGATACATAATCAACAAGATTCAAAGTCTTGATAATCTAGACTAGGTAACCTCATGAATGGGAAGCATCTTATCCTTGAATTTTTTCCTTCCTTCCCTCAAGCATAATAGAATAAATATGTGCATCCTTATCAATCTCTTAAGCCTCTCCATAGGGTTTACATATCGGATGAGGGCACCAAGGTATGTAGGATTTATTCTTTCTTCTTCACTTCTACCACTTGAATATTGTACCAATTTTATCTTCTTTGTTCCTCCTTGTCTAAACAACTCCTAATGAGGTCCTTGATTGCAACATGCAAATGCTTAAAACCTAATCTTTTTTGTTGTATCATTTTCTAAGTAATAAATCCCTTAGAGTCATAGAACTTGTATTCTTTATCAAGATACATATTAAATATTTCAAAATCTCGTTTACTCTTTCAAAAGATTGTATGTTCTTAAAGTTGAAATCATGAATAAAAATGCTGAAGTTAATAGGTCTCCTTTGATAGTGCTCTTGAATTGTGCATCAACATGTTTTATTTTCCCCAAATTCAAGAATTGTGATCCTAGTTTTACAATGTTCTTCAGCAATTTGAGTGTAGGGACATCCATGCCATAATCCCTAATTATACTATGGCTATTCTTTAGGAACTAGTCTCCCCAATTATGTCCCTAATGACCTAGAACATTGAATTGAAGGGGTCTTAATAATGTATGTGTTAGAATAAGCAACCTTGGCCTCCTCTAGAAAAAAATTGAATGTAGGGGCATCCGTGCCATAAGCCCTAATTACAATGTGATCATTATTTAGGAGCCAATCTACTTAATTATACCCCTAATGACCTAAAACATTGAATTGAAGGGATCTTAAGAGGGCATGTGTCAATGAGGAATCTTGACCTCATCTTACAAAATTGTCTTTCATATAAGGGAGTAATGGAATTATTGTAAAAATGAAATGATGTCTAGCAACAATGATCGTTGAGGAGGTATGTCCATAATCTAGTGTACCTACAAGCATTTGTAATCATCGATTTAGAAATATCTTCCTAATTCCCAAGTAGCTAGGTCATATACCTTCCAAACAAAAGAATTATATGAAACACAAGATTGAATACTTCCTTCATAAGAGGGGCTCTATGCAATTGTTAATTACAACCTCATACCCCATACTTTCTTCCCTTGTGCTTCATAGCCCAAAGTTTAAGATAAAAAATTCCCTTGTATGTTGTTCTAAACCAAATTCCTTCTTCATAGTGTTAGTCCCCACCTTAAAAATAAGTCCCCCTACCTTATTCCTAATAGTCTTGACATTGTATATCTTGGTCGTCCAATACACAACATAGAGGTTCACAAAATAATTTGGCACTACAACCTTGTCCAAAGCCAGTGTCCACTTTTTCCACACTAGTATCTTATTATGTCTATTCTCTCATAATCTTGGGAATAATTTTTTTCCTTGGCATGTGGACCATGGTTCTCAAATTTTAAAATGAGCATCTTTAAAATACTTCTGATGAGAGATTCAAAATACTTTCATTTTATGTTTAAAAGACTTTATTTTTATTAATTGACATGACTGGCGATTGATTATAGATTAACATATTTACTCTTTTTTTTTTATGTTTAGCTAAATTAGTGGATATATTTGAAGTAATGGTTTATGTTAGATGCGTTACTTTATGATGTTAATAAAGAGATAATTATGTTGCGTTGATCTTTTACTACCATAATTGTTATCATTTTCCTAAGGGTTTTGAACAAGGTATTTTAAAGATTGATGATGTGGTTAAACTCTTTGTTTAATCAAGGGAAATAATCACACCATTTGATGGGCCCAGCTGGATGATGAGTCACTCAAGTCCAAATCAGCTTCTTTGTAGTTGGTTATGGAACTTCTACTTCTAGCGCCAATCTAGCATATTTCTCTATGTCCTGCTTTACTCATGTTTCTGTTTCACTTTAGTTTTGTTCTAATCTTTAGTTAGACGCCTTGAATCTTGGCAGTTAATTTCCATGTTGTAAATTCAATAAGGATATGTTATAAATATCCATGTTTCAGTTTTAAATAGGAGTTAGATAATTTTCAACCAGATTTTTGTAATCAATGGCAATACTTTGTTATGTGTCCCGCTTTGATCAAATTGAATGAAAGCAAGAAGTTAACTCAATCACTATGTTAAGGGATCTTACCTAAGGAAAAGCAGGGCCCACTCAACCAAAGGGATTGATCTTGTGTTGGTATTTTACTAAGTTATGATATTTTGGTTATTGATATTAAATTTGAAGTTTTTGATGTTAATTCTGGAATGATAAGTTGTTGAATCGTTTTCAATTGTTGAATGATAAATCTGGATAGTTACTTCTATTTGAATCACTTTTGAATTTAGTTTATCATGGTTAGATTAAGTGGTTAGAATCATTATAAGATTTATTAGATTAATCAGATTTAGATGTTGTTTGAAATAATTTTGGTAATTATTTATTGAGTTTAATTAGAAGCAATGATGGAGACTTATGAAAAGATGGAATTGAAGTTAGTTGAAAATTTGTTCATGGAAATTAGTGTTTATGTTTTCTATATTAATTATCATTTAAGTTTTCTAGATTAATTGTCATTTTCTTGTAATTCAATTGTGTTCTTAAAATAGTATTTAATTTCCAGCAAATCTTAAGATAGATTTCCTTTAAAGCAAAATAGAATTAATTTGGATTTTGTATTTTAAATTAAGAATTAAAGTGGATGTTAGTCTTCTCCATGAATCAGTCTCAACCAATTCCAATGAAGTTAGAAATAAGTCAACAAAACTTTAGTTTAGGAAATAAGATAGAATTAATCCTTAGGAATTAGTTGCTGCAATTCAGCTCCTAAGAGCTTCTAAAGAGCTCCTGAAAGCTCCTGAAGGAGCTAAATCAATACCTGAAGTCATTGTTTACAGTGCAAAACCCCCCAAAAATCTATAACAACCATCCTTATAGCATATAGCTCTAAGACACACCTGGCTCGATAAATAATTGACTAAATGATGCAAGTTGTGAAATCAACGACCTTGCCCATCATTTTTGGCGTCGTTGTCGTGGATTAAACAAGATTTGGCTATTAAGTGTGAAGCCTTAGTGTTGATAAGGAACATCATCTTGAATTGTGGATGAGACGAAATAGAGACCATCTAGGGAGGTTTCTTCCACAAAACTTAATTTTCGAAGAAATCTTGATTTTGATCAGGAAGATATTCAACAATACCATATCAAAAATCAAGAAGATAATCAAGAACAACAAATAGACAATCAAGAAGAGAATAGAGATCCATTTCAATAAAAATACATGGGTGAACAACCTGAGCGACCACCAGCCAATAGGACCTTCTCTTTTCCTATCAATCTTGAAAGACAGATTGGTGAACCTCCTATGAAAAATATCTCACCTTCAGTTTTTCCTACCTTTAGAGGAAAAACACCTAAGCATCTTGACTAGTTCCTTTTTGAGTTCAAAGTTTTGTGCCAGACCTATGATTACACAAACGATAATCAAAAGTTGAAGTTGTTTCCTTCTACATTGAAAGAATCAGCTTTACGATGGTTCGTGGGATTAGGCACAGGAACAATTGCAACTTAGCAACGAATGGAGATTAAATTCTTGGATAAGTATCAAGACTACTGCAGAGTAAGGGATAGAAAGGAGGAATTGTTTCAAATAAGGAAAATGGAGGATGAAAGTTTAGAAGACTATGTTGATAGGTTCTAGTTTGTGCATCAGAGGTGTACTAGTGGGCTGGCTAATGAAATTAGCAAAACAATATTCCTGAGAGGAATTGATGATGAATCAAGAGAGTCCTTGAATCTTATGGGAAAGGGGGACATTAACAAACTCTCCTTGGAAGACATTGTCGAGATATGTAGAAACTACTCTAGAACTAGGGTAGGAACTAGAAATTCCAAAAGAAACAAGGCTCATACCACTGATGTGTTAGAAGTAATGGAGGAATTAGCAAACATGAAGACTGACTTACTTCTTCATCTCAATATTCAAGGAGATAGGAAGACCATTGAACCATTGTCTATTTATTGCTCCAAGTGTAGAGGAAGACACCTTTTAAGAGAATGTCTATTGAATCAAGTTGAAATCTGTGAGATTTGTGAGAAAACACACCCAACAAGTTCCTATAATCTGTTGGCTGGGATAAAAATCAATCTGAAGAAACCACGAGTGGTCAAAGAGGAGCTTAATTATGTTGGCCAAAGACCTCAAAACATAGGGTATAATGGAAATCAATGACAGTATGGTTCTCAATCAAACTAGAATCAAAACCCTTGGCAGAACTAGAACCAATGGACCCCCCAATATCAGCCACAACCACCACCTACATATTGGGGACAACCTGAATGGATGAATCCCCAATGGAACCAATCACAATGGCAAGCTAATCAGCAACCACAATGGCAGTCAAATCAGCCATCATGGCAACAAAACCAGACGCAATTCCAACCATGGAAAAACAAAAGGAAAAAACAATAAATGCTCCTAATGCCACTAATGACTAGGTAAATCAGCCTCAACTACCAGCTCAACCAGTTGCAAATCCCAGAAATACCCATAATGATGCAACTCCCCCTAACTTGAACATAATTGATGCTAACAATATTCAACTGAGAAATTGTACTATTCAATCTAAACCCACAGAAAAAGCTCAAGAAGATGGGGAAGAAATTGACACTACAATAGAAACGCAAAAATTTGAAGAGGAACAAAATGTCAATTAGGCACCTTACCCTGAGAGATTGAAGGAAGAAATAACTCCTGAAAACTCTCAACCAAGCTACATGAATGTTGTTGATTCTCAACTTCTTTAGGAGTTGAAGAAAATAAACATTGAAATTCCATTGTTGCAAGCAATTAAGGACATACCAGAGATAAACTAGTTAGTCAAATCTCTCTGCATGAAAACTCTAGGAAGAAAGAAGAAGCTACCTCCCAAAATACAAATAGGGACAAAACTAACTGATGTATTATCAGGACGATTGCTTCCTTAGAAATATAATGATCCTAGAAGTCTTGTAATCACCTTGATTATAAATGGAGTGGAGGTTAACAATGTCTTAATTGATTTACGAGTTGCCATAAATGTTATCACATCTGATACGGTTCAAATGCTAGGTATGACAACTATTCAGCCAACAACAATTGTTTTACAGTTAGCTGACCAATCTACTACAAAGCCAGAGGGTATAATAGAAGAGATCATGGTTACCATTGACACATGGGATTATCCAGTTGACTTTTTGGTTCTTAAATCCATAAAAAAAAAATTTGGATACCCAATCATCTTAGGAAGACCATGGTTGGCTATTGTTGTCGCTTTAATTGATTGTAGATCTGGAAGCATGATCATATCAAATGGTCAAAAATAGAAAGAATTGTCACTCTATCCACCAGCACAACCATCAATTCAACCAAAACCCAACTTTGGGTGGATGAAGATTTAGATTCAAAAGGTGATGGTATTGTGGAGTTATCCATGGTTACTATAGTTGAACATGTTCAAGAATGTGAGGAACAAGAGTTTACTTCAAAAATGGAAAAAGAAGATTGTCAAATAACATTACATGAACAACACTCTTGTCCTCTAAATACACTTGTTGAAAAATCCATTGATTCCACCAAAGACACCAAAGAGATTACAGTAGCTGGAGATAAACCTCTCAATATAAATTCATCTCTATCCCCAACTCAGGAAAAAGAATTGAAGCAAATTTTAGAAAAACACGTAGAAGCATTTGCTTGGGAGTATACTGATATGAGAGGAATCCATCCTTCGATTTGTAGTCACCACATTTACACAGAAGATATAAGACCAATCAGACAAGGACAAAGGCGTATCAATCCTGTTCTTTGTGACATTGTTAAAAAAGAAATAGAGAAGCTACTCAAAGTAGGGTTCATATACCCAATCTCTGATAATCAGTTGGTTTCACCACTAGTTATTGTCCTAAAGAAGAATGTTAAATGGCGAGTGTGTATAGATTATCGAGAGTTGAATAAAGCCACAAAGAAAGACCATTTTCCATTACCATTCATCGATCAGGTACTTGATAACCTAGCAGGCAGCAACTACTTCTCTTTTCTCGATGGTTTCAGTGGATATAACCAAATCCAAGTAGCCCCTGAAGATCAAGACAAAACTACCTTTACCTATCCATGGGGTACATACGCATATACAATCTTACCATTTGGACTATGTAATGCACCAGCCACATTTCAAAGAGCAGTACTTGTTATATTTGCAGATTTCACCACTTCCTGCGTAGAGATTTATATGGATGACTTTACAGTCCATGCTAAAACATTTGATGAAGCATTACAAAACTTAGAAAAGGTTTTACAACATTGTAAAGATCATAGATTATCACTCAATCATGAAAAAAGTTCCATTATGATGACAGAGGGAATTGTTCTGGGACATCACATCTCAAAAGAGGGGATAAAGGTTGATCCCAAGAAAGTTGAGATCATACAGAACATTGAGATCCCTAAGAACCAAACTAGTGTACGAAGTTTTCTTGGGCATGCAACACCATTTGTTACACTACTCAAGAAAGAATAGGAGTTTCTATGGACTGAAGATTGTCAATAATCTTTTGAGACAATCAAAATATCTCTAACTTCTTTGATCATTAAAGGACCTATTTGGGGAGAGCCATTTCACATACATGCAGATGCATCCAATCTAGCTATTGGAGTAGTATTAGGACAAAAAGATGACAATGACGCCATGCATGCAATTTATTATGTTAGCAAAAATTTAAATCTTGCTGAAAGAAATTATACAACAGAAAAGGAATTTCTAGCTGTAGTATATGCAATAAATAAATTGAGGCATTATATTACAAGTTACAAAGTTTACGTACATACAGACCATGTTGCAATTAGATATTTAATGAAAAAGGTTGTAGTAGGTGGACGCATTATCAGATGGTTACTATTACTACAAGAATTTGATGTAACTATCATTGATAAGCCTAGAAAAGACAATGTTGTTGCTAACTTTCTTTCTAGAATTGTTTCACAGGATAGTCAAGAACCAGTGGATGATACATTTCCAGATGAACATCTATTTTCTATATCAATTCATCCACCATGGTTTGTCGATTTGGAAAATTACCTTGAAACAGGGAAATGTCCAAGTCACTTCAATCAGAAACAAAAAAAAAGAGGTTAATTCATGAAAGTTATAGATTTCAGTGGATTAATGCTCTTTTATTTAAATTGTGCCCTAACCATGTTTTACGCAGATGTGTATCTGAGTTAGATGTTTATGATGTAGTACATGTCTGCCATCATGATCCTGAAGGAGGACACTATTCAGTAGTGAGAACAATTCACAAAATATTAGGAGTTGGCTACTTTTGGCAATCAATGACAAAGGATGTTCCATTCTTTGTCAAACACTGTGATGAATTTCAGAGGATGGGAAGACCCACACCAACCATGGAGATGTCATTTCAACCACAAATAGCTCTGGAACCATTTGAAAAATGGGGCATCGATTTTGTGGGACCTGTCGATCCACCTTCAAAAGGGCAGCATTACATCCTTGTTTGTACTGATTATGCAACAAAATGGGCTAAGGTGAAAGCATTACTAGCAGCAACTGAAGATAAGGTTGCAGATTTTTTGTACAAGCAAATTCTTCAGAGATTTGGTGCACCCAGATAAATTGTTTCAGACCAAGGACCACAGTTTGTATCAGTAATGATGGAAGCATTTTTGTAGAAATACCAAATGGATCATAGAAAATCTTCGCCATACCACCCTCAGGCGAATGGACAAGTGGAGGTTACTAACAGAGAATTAGAGAATATCCTAACAAAAATAGTACATTGAGGAAGACAGACAGGGTAGATAGGTTGGATGAAGCAGTGTGGGCCTATAATACCACATGGGAAACAACTGTATTTTCTCCATATGAACTTGTGTATGGGAAGAAGCCAGTAATTCCAATAGAATTTGGGTTAAAAACATTGAAAACAACAGTAGAAATTGGAATTGATTTACCTGAATCTAAGAAAAGTAGAATTTTGCAGCTCAATAGACTCAATGAAATGAGAATGGAGGAACTTCAACATACAAAGGTGATTCAGAAGCAAAGGAAGGAATGGAACGATAAGGATATTGTGTCCAGATAGTTCAAAGAAGGAGATTGGGCATTATTATTTGACTCCAACTTTGAAGAATTGAAAGGAAAGTTCCATACCAAATGGTTAGGTCCTTATGAGATACATCAAGTATTTGAGAACGGAGTTGTCCAATTGGTTCCAATAGATGGAGAAAAGAGAGTCATTCTAGTTAATGTTCATCGACTGAAGACATATCATAAGCCAGCAACAAAGGAGGAATTTCTAGATGATCTACAATGCAAAACTAAATATTTTCTCATGGAAGACATTTCTTCCATGAGAGAAGATCTTTAAACCTTTGAAGAAGGCATGAATAAACAAGGTAAATTGAAAACCAACAAATGGTGGTTTTCCTTGAGAAAAAAGGAAGTAAATTGAAAACCAGTAAATGGCGGTTTGCTTTCGAAAAAAAAAAGGATGACTAAAAACCAAAAAATGGCGGTCTATCTAAGTTAACTCCTGAAGGCTCCTGAAGAACTCCCAAAAGCTCCTGAAGGCTCCTAAAGATTGAAAACTCTGAAGACTATGTTTGGCTCGATAGCTCCTGAAGACTCATGAAGAGCTCCCAAAAGCTCCTGAAGGCTGGAGACTCTGAGACTTTGTTTCACTCAACAGATCTTGATGACTCCTGAACTTCCAAAGCTCCTGAGAGCTCCTGAAGACTCTTGAAGAACTCAAAAGCTCGAAATAAATTGAGGTGCGCATTTAATATGAATATTATTTTCTAAGGTAGTGAGACTAATGTAAAATAGGTAAATGTTTATAAATCTAGACATCTCTGCCATATTGTTATTAATAATGATAATAAGTGACTTTTAATCATTTCAAAAAGCGGCGAGATGGTTGATGTAAGAAATGATGTGACATTGGATGATGTCAGTAATAATAATGGATCTTGTTATGATTCGCCTGTCTTTTCAAAAATCTTCCCAAGTTCATGTTGACATGTGTAAAAGACACCGCCAACCTTGTGAATTAAAATTGCAAACTTCATTTTATGGTGTGCGAATCGTCTGGAGGAGTAAAGGAAATTAATGCAAAAAATTAATGGCACGTCATGTCATTTTCAAAATGGCTGCTCCAAAAACAAGGAAAAATCATTCCACATTTTGTTAAGAAATTCAGTTTGTTAGTTAAGTCCGCCAATAAAGTCTTCCATTGTTGACAGATAGAGATGGGGAACAAAAGGAATGTTGAGCTAGAGAATTTCACTCTTGATTCTGAAACCAAGAGATTGTTAGCAGAAGCTGGATGGCTAGATTTTGTAATGCAATATGAAGGTTTTCAGCCGGAAATGATTGAAGAATTTGTGAGAAATTTACATGTGAATGTCACTAGGGTGAGGGGAGAAATCATTGAGGTCACTCCAAAAATAATAAGTGAAATTTTTGGAATTCCAGCTGAGGGAAAACCGGTTAACAAGGGTCGGGTCAAATTTGACAAATTAGTGGTTGTGTTTCACCAAGAGCCAAAAAGAAGGTTGGAAATTCAAATGCATAAAGGAGACCAGCGCGGAATAGCTCGTAACAATTTGGACAAGCCATGGAGAACTGCTACGACGTGGCTAATGAAATTCTTCACCTGCAAAGGACAGTATGGCATGATATTGAGTCCGGGAATGTGGCTATTAATACATTTGAGATATGGACAGACAAAACCTTCTACTAGGATAAATATGTTGTTTTTGTTCCAACAAATTGCTTCCATGATTTTCAGGGTAAATTCTAGGGGGGAATCTTCTATAAAATACCAAGGATTAATTCATTTGATAATTAAGCACCATTTCTTAAAGAAAGAAACTGGGAAGCAGGGCTAGTTAGAATTTTTGTCTGCACCTATAGAAAAGCAAAAAGGGAAACCCACAAGGAGACCCACAGCTAAAAATTCAAGAATTGAGAAAGGAGAATCTTCCAAGAAGAGGGGAAAAATAAAATTACAAGAAACATCTAGGGTAACCCGTACTAGTTCAAAAAAGAAGAAGCAAGAAGTACAAGAGGAAATCCCTAGCCATGCTGAAACCGTTGTGTCCACCCCTGAAGAGACACCTATAATTCAAACACCTGCTTCCAAAAGTTCAATAGAAATTGTTGCAGGCCATGAAGAAACCCATACACAAGTACATTCTCTTGAGTAGCCTCAAAGCCCCATGAAGACCCAATGTCGACTCCTGAAAGAACCCCTGTTTTTGAAATCCATGACTTTGTTGAAGAGTCTGAGGCACAATCTGAAGAGCAAGAAGCATCAAAGGAATTTGAAGAAGAGGAAACTATGAGATTCCCTACACCTTCTTCGACTTTTGAACAAAGAAAAGGAAAAGAACCATTGATTGAAGAAGAAGAATCCCATGAAAAGTTGAATGAAGAGGAGTTAGAAACTAAGGAATTGTTAAGGGCTATGAAAATGTCTCGATTAGAAGCTAAATTGGAGGAAGAAGGGAAAAACATGCAATTCCTTGAAGAGAAATTGAGAAGAAAAGAAGAAGAATTGCAACAATCCTTCAGCAAAACTCAGGAAATGGAAAGCAAAATTGAACAAAATGAAGCAAGATATAGAGAGAAATTGAATAAAACTGAGGATTCCCTACAACAAGCTAGTGTACAAGCATTAGAAAATGCTGAAGAAATTTCAAAATTAAAAGAAGAATTACAGCAAAAGGAAGAACAATTAAAACAACAATCTATGCGGTTTTATTCACAAGAAGCATCTACTTCTGCGGCCCCACCGTGCTACCTTGCTCTTCCTTCCATTCCCTCTAACATTCCTTCCATTCCATCAAATGTTCCTGCTTTAGCCCAGCCTAGATACCTCTCCCTGGCAGCCTTTAAATTTAAGGAGGAAAATAAACAATTGAAAGAGCAAGTGCAGAAGTTAGAGGAAGAAAAAAATAAGATTGAAAGAAGACTTGAGCAAGCAGCAGAAAAAAGTTCTATGATACTTTCCATGAGAAGACCAACA
The DNA here is from genome assembly GCA_007258455.2 of Sequoia sempervirens. Lineage (NCBI taxonomy): Eukaryota > Viridiplantae > Streptophyta > Pinopsida > Cupressales > Cupressaceae > Sequoia > Sequoia sempervirens. The sequence goes on along the minus strand of VDFB02047230.1, from coordinate 75,385,831 downwards.
GGGGTTTATGCTTTGTTACTTAGAGAAAGGTTTCTAGAATGGAAGCTTAATCAATTAATCTTAGGGAGAAGCCTAGATTATTATAATGATGGAGATTTTCTACAAGATTACTTTCATAGCCACCCTAACATTCAAAATCAAATGTGTGAGTTTTTCCAGCATGGATTTTTAATGGGAGATACGGATGGCTCTATGTTAAATGTCTATGTTGGTGAGTTGCAAATTAGATCATTTGTCTCCCTAATGCAGAATCAAATAGAATGTTCAAGTAGAATGGACAAATATAAGGAGGCTCGGAGAAGGTATGGCTTACCAATGAGGCCCAAGATGCCTCATGCAGAGAAATATATCAAAGCGGTAAGATCAGTGGTAAGGCTCAATCAAATTAATCCTCTTTATGTTTCAAACTTGCTCAGTAGTATTTCTACATTCCAGAATGTTGAGGGAACAGTTCTCCCATTGGCAATACAATCCTATGAGGAAAGATATCAACTCATTCCTGAGTCAGTCAAAAGAAGAGAACCAATAAGTTCAAACAATATCAAATGGAGTTTAATAAGAATCAAGCATGTGATCACTTTGATTGAGCAGCAGAAAGAATTCTGGGTCGGCATGAGGTTCAGAATTTTGAATATCATTATGCCAGCCCCAAAGCTCAAGGAATCAGCCAATATACCTGAGGGAGTGTTAAGACCATGGTTTGAAAAGTTGAGATAAAACTATGGCTTTGCACTCAATAGAAAATTGTCACACCAGTACAGGGAAGGAGTGTTCGACTGTTGCATTTGGATGGAAGCACTAAACAAGGAAAAGGAGGCTACCATAATTCTTGATGAAGAACCATGAGGACATGGTCCAGAACAAGTGGGGAAGAAAATGATGAGAGATTCAAAATACTTTCATTTTATGTTTAAAAGACTATTTTTTTTAATTGACATGACTGGTGGTTGATTATAGATTAACATATTTACTCATTTTCCTTTATGTTTAGCTAAATTAGTGGATATATTTGAAGTAATGGTTTATGTTAGATGTGTTACTTTATGATGTTAATAAAGAGATAATTATATTGCATTGATCTTTTACTACCATAATTGTTATCCTTTTCCTAAGGGTTTTGAACAGGGTATTTTAAAGATTGATGATGCGGTTAAACTAATTGTTTAATCAAGGGAAATAATCACACCATTTGATGGGCCCAACTAGATGATGAGTCACTCAAGTCCAAATCGGCTTCTTTGTAGTCGATTATGGAACTTCTACTTCCAGCGCCAATCTAGCATATTTCTCTATGTCCTGCTTTAGTCCTGTTTCAGTTTCGCTTTAGTTTTTTTCTAATCTTTAGTTAGATGCCTTGAATCTTGGCAGTTAATCGCCATGTTGTAAATTTAATAAGGATATGTTATAAATATCCATGTTTTGGTTTTAAATAGGAGTTAGATAATTTTCAACCAAATTTTTGCGATCGATGGCAATACTTTGTTTTGTGTCCCACTTTGATCAAATTGAATGAAATCAAGAAGTTAACTCAATCATTGTGTTAAGGGATCTTACTTGAGGAAGAGCAGGGCCCGCTTAACCAAAGGGATTGATCTTGTGTTGGTATTTTACTAAGTTATGATATTTCTAGTTATTGAAATTAAATCTGAAGTGTTAGATGTTAATTCTAGAATGATAAGATGTTGAATTGTTTTCAGTTGTTGAATGATAAATCTGGATAGTTACTTTTGTTTGAATCGCTTTTTAATTAAGTTTATCATGGTTAGATTAAATGGTTAGAATCATTATAAGATTTATTAGATTAATCAGATTTAGATGTTGTTCGAAATAATTAAGTTTGGTAATTATTTGTTGAGTTTAATTAGAAGCAATGATGGAGACTTATGAAAAGATGGAATTGAAGTTAGTTGAAAAAAATTTCATGGAAATTAATGTTTATGTTTTCTAGATTAATTATTGTTTAATTTTTCTAGATTAATTGTCATTTTCTTGTAATTCAATTCTGTTCTTAAAATAGTATTTAATTTCTAGCAAATCTTAAGATAGATTTCCTTTAAAGCAAAATAGAATTAATTTGGATTTGGTATTTTAAATTAAGAATTAAAGTAGATGTTTGTCTTCTCCATGAATCAGTCACAACCAAGTCCAATGAAGTCAGAAATAAGTCAGAACCTTAGTTTAGGAAATAAGATAGAATTAATCGTTCGGAATTAGTCGATGCAGTTCAACCCCTGAGAGCTCTTGAAGAGCTCCTGAAAGCTCCTAAAATCTCCTGAAGGATCTAAATTGATACCCGAAGTCACTATTTACAGTGCAAAACCCCCCAAAAATCTGTGACAACCATCCTTATCGCATATAGCTCTGAGACACACTTGGTTCGATAAATAATTGACTAAATGATGCAAGTTGTGACATCAACGACCTTTCCCATCAACTTCCATGAAACATGCTCCTCCCTTGTGATCCTTATGCCTCTTATCAACAAAGGTTGGGGCAAAAATCTTGTCATCATCATAGATGACATGGTATCTAAGAGGGGATTATACGTAAGGTTTTCAATTTTCTTGCAAGTTAAATTCAAATAAATAAACATAAAGGAAACTTACAATCTTAAATATCCAAAATAACCCCTAAATCATATAGCAATAGACCCTAAGATTAAACAAAAATCCTTCAATGACCCAACCCACAACTCTATGTTGCATCCACTACCCTAAAAAATTTAAAGGATAGCCATTAGAAAAGCAATTCGCCAACTTCAAAAATGTCATAGGCACACTTTAGTTATTTAGAATCTACTCAATTTTATTCTTGGTGGGATATTTAATGGAATTCTTCACTCCAAAAATATTTTTTTTGTTCATAGTGATGAAAATAATCATGGAATTAACCTTTAAGTAGCAAACTAGGGCCTAAATAATGCTTGATTTGGAAAGAAATTTTTTGAATGTACCATTTGAAATTGCAAAAATTGAGGTACACTAGTGTCTTTATGATAGATCAACCACTAAGATATAGTATCTATAAGATCAACAACCATCTACAAGTATAGACAATCAAATATGTATGTTACCATAATTTCTAGTTATGCAAAAATGCTACTAACATCATCAAGTGGCACAATCTCACAAATTATGTAGGAATACATCAACAATGAGTGGACCATCTATACATCAGTATGGGCTTGCATTGCCCATCTTGAGATTAAAACCACTAGGTACTTTCACAATTTGAGTGTGTAAGTGCATAGTGCTAAAACTTAAATAATGCATTTTTTCTTAAACTTATGGTAGTCCCCACTCAACCATATAGAGAAACCAATCAAGGGCCACAACATGGATGGTTGATAAAAAAAAAAGGTACTAAAGGTCAATGGTATTGAATGTAATCTTGAGAGTTTAGGAGATGCATTAGTGGGCCACATTTGTCACATCTTGATATGCAAAAATCAATCAAGAGTTGTCGCATAACTTATTATTATGCACTCACAAATAGAGGATCCAATGAAATATAGTTTATTCATCTAGTTGAAACATAGAAACAACAAATATCAAAAGACTACACAACATAAGCAAATTTAGAAGAGAAATTAAATGGCCTAAAATTCATTAAATACTGAATTATCTAACATAAGTCATACAAAATTCAACAATGAGTGCACATGCCACAATTATAAATGCCAATAGGCTATGAGGCAATATTACAACATTATAAGAGCCTAAGATATCCTATTCCATCCTATCATCCTTCGCTTTTTATTTCTCAAAGGAACTTGTTCCCTTATTTATAGTGGAATCTTCTAGTGATGGGATAATAGCAATCAAAGATCATGATCCTTCCTCCATAATATTCCTATGACCAACATAAAATATTTCAATACACATTATTCAAAATTTGGCATGAAATCTCAAAACAGGCCCCCTTAGGCATTTCTAAGTGGCGCAAGTTCTTGTAAGAAAACATATCATCAAGATGTCACATAAGAATGTGTGTCATCCTTTTAGAAATTCATGATCAAAATTGGGGAGCAAGATGTCCAATAGCAATCTATAGACTACCAAAACTATGATATCAACCAAAAGAAGAATATGTTTTGTGGAAAAAACTAATTTTCATTTAGGACTCTAAAATACTTCCAAAAAATAGAAAAGAAAAAGAAAACATTTGAGTGTTGAAAGATTGCTCAATCCCTAATATACTCATATACATCTCGAGTAACAAGATTTTGAGCATGGTGCTCAAAATTAAAGAAGTAGGGGAGGGTTTTGTGGCTATAGTAACCAACCCACTTCATTTTCAGTAATCTAAGTATCATTCTTTAGTCTCCTTACCTTCCATTTGACTAGATACTCCTTTTACTCCTTCCCCATAGTTCTTCTACCCAAACACTCCTAAATTATCTTTATCCCATCTCTTGACCTTTCAAGCACTTACTACTTCTAATATAGTTCCTACAATGATGATATATACCCCTCTACATCCTTAGCTTCATGATACTCATACAAATCAACCACATTGAATACCAATAAGATATCTAGACCTTTTGGTAACTTAATCTCACAAGCATTCTCAAAAATTCTATGCAACACTCTACAAGGGTCAATTTTCTTTGGCTTCAACTCATTATATGTTCCTTTCGGGAATCTCTCCTTCCTCAAATGTGTCATTACTAAATCACTCTCTAAGAATGTATTTTTATTCTATACTCATTCACAATTATCTTATACTTACCAATGTTTTCTCCAACTAGTTCACCTATGCATGCACTTCCTTCATATTTTGTTCAAAATCTTTTGCATTTATGCTAGCATGTCCTCCCTCAAGAACCTTCAATATGTTCATGACACTTTTGTAAGATGTCCCATAAACAATGTGAAAAGGGTTATTACCTATAGACCAATTCACTAAGTTGTTGAATGTAAATTCAATTTGTGCTAACAAAGAATCACATTGCACTAATCTTTCTCTTACCAAACTTCTTAGGAGATTTCCCAAACATTTGTTAACAACATTTCTCTAATCATTTGTCTATGGATGGTATGTTGAACTAATTCAATTGTGTGTCCAACCTCCTTCACAATGTGCATTGAAAAATGGCTTAGGAATTAGTATCCCTATCTAAGGTGATATTGTATGACAACCCATGTAACTTCACTACTTTGAATAATAGTTTTGCAATCCTAAAAGCATCATTTGAATTTTGATAAGGAATGAAATGCACCAATTTTTAAAACCTATCAACAACTATGAAGATAGGAACATTACCCCTAAGTTTGTGGCAATCTAAGGACAAAGTCTATAGAAAGTTCCGCACAAGGCTTTTCTGAAATTGGTAATAGCTTGTGCAATCCTATATTCTAGGAAACACCCTTCACAATTTTGACAAATCCTACATCTCTTAACAAAATACCTAACATCTCAATGCAAACATGGCCAAAAGTATTGTTCCTCCAACATGGCCATTTTTTAATCTATACCAAAATATTCTCACAATCCTCAAATAAGCAATTCCTTGATGATATTTTCTCATGGAACTTTGCAGTATATATGAATGCCTTCATTTGAATAGATATACTATAGTTTCCCACCCACCCGGGCATACCACCCAGGGAAACCAAAAGAATATAGGTAAGAGGACTATAGATTCACAAACACTTCGTCCAGGATTCCTTCCTTCAACCATCTAAACAAGCATGATTGGGATCCATCTTTACTGCAACATCCACTTTACTATGGATTTTTTCTACCTTAGGGAAAGTGCAGTTGATCGTAAGTAATGCTACTACTACTAATATATTGAGAACAATGGAGGGGAAATCATCCTATTAAAGGTCTCGCTCTAGGATTTTCTGCCATAATAAAGAGTCTATTTGTGAAGGCAAGGATTCTATAGGCTTGACTAGGCTATAAGATAAGTTGGAAAGTCTTCTCAGCCCAAGAGGTAGTGTAGGTTAGAACCCTACTCATCCCAGTCCGTGAGGAAAACCAAACATTGGATAGAGAAGGAACTAGCTCTGGGAGTAAAGCATGCATCGTAATAGGAAGTAAAGCATGTATCGAAATAGAATGAATGTGTTTTCCCCCTACCTATATTTGGTGGTACAAGCATTCGTTCAGAATCTGTTGATCCCTGTTGATATGATAAAGCACTTTCCAATGCCTATAACACTTTCTCCGAGAGGAAGATCGATCACCAAATCGAGTTGATCTCTTGTGCTTGGATTGAACTGCCCACTTGAGCTAGAGATCGCTCACTATTGCTTCCCACCCACCTACTGGAATGCATTTAGATCCCTAGGTTTTATGCCTATTCTCCCCTTACCTCTAATCCAAGGTGAAATACATCTACAAAATTTGGATCTATAACATACAAATCATTCATCTTTTGCATTCCTACCAATTCAACTACCATAGCAGTCAACAATGCTTGGTTACAACTTAATTCTTGAGAACAAAAGAAAACTCATACAAGTACTCTACCCACTTCATATTTCTTTGGTTCAACTTTGCTTGACTATTAATAGACCTCAATACTTGGTCATCACTATACAAAAGAACTCCTTTAGCAATAGGCGATGACACCATTTCTATTAAGTTTTTAAAAAATACATTTCTTAATCATATATTGAGTATTGCTTAGTTTCATTCAACTTCTCACTAAAATAATTGATAGGTTTACCTTCTTGACTCAAAACAACACCAATGGCTTTACCTCTAGCATCACAATCCACTTGAAAAAAATTCTCAAAGTTTTTAAGTGTAACACTAGTGCCTCCATTGCCTTATACTCCAAAAGATCAAAGCTCTTCTCTACAACAATTATCAAGTCAAATCCTCCCCTCCATGTGCAATGTGTTAGAAGTGCACATATACCACTAAAGTTTCTAATAAATTTTCAATAGAAACTTGCCAACCCATGGAAACTCCTAATCTTTGTTACATTCTACAGTATTAGCCACTCAAAAATTCCTCAAACCTTCTTTGGATCTATCCCCAATCCATCTTGAGATATGATTAAATCCCAAGTTAGCGCCTTTTTCATAAAATTGTACTTTATATTTATACACATCTTCTCCTTTCTTAATTGTGCTAAAACTTGTTGTAGGTGTTAGAAATGCTCTTATCTAGTCTTGCTAAACATCAAAATATCATCCAAATAAAAAAAAACTTACCTACAAAAGGTTTTAGAACTTCGTTTAGTAGTCTCATGAATATACTCAACACATTGGTCAATCCAAAAGACATGGCCAACTATTCATACAGTCCATCCTTTTTTCTAGAAGTGGCCTCCCACTCTTCTCCTTCATGGATTATAATATGATGATAACCACTCTTGAGATCGATCTAGAAAAGTAGCATACTCCACTCAAACAAAACATTAGATTATCCATGCATGACAATGGAAATGTATACTTGATGATAATCTTTTTGATAACATGGGAATCAATACACATAATCCATTCTCGTACCTTCTTTGACACAATTATAATAGGTACAACACAAAAGGAACATGCTTTCCTAAATCAAACATCTCATCAACTCTTCCACTTGTCTATTCAATTATCTACTCATATCAAGACTCATTATGTGTAGGGCCTTATTTGGAAACTTGGTCATGAGATTAAAGTGCAATGTAAAATATTGTGCATTGCTAACAATCCATTAGGTATTCCACTATCCATGATATCCTCAAACTCCTTCACTAATGCACTTCTACCTTTGGTTCCACTAAGTGGCATAGCTTACTCTCCTCTATTAATGTGGGCTTCACAACCAACGTGTAGCACTCATGTAACTCTTCAACTTCCTTAAGAAAGTATTTGGCTGATAGAAATATAATCTAGCCTCTATCCCTCTATGGTTCCTTGATGTTTAGTGGTTTCAATTCAAACTTTTTCCACACTTGATGATGATGAATATGTTCTTTCATTATGGATGGTACAAACATCATATTTCCATTGCTTTCCTTACAACATAAGACAAGCATTCATAGGAATCGCATCACACCAAGCATTCTTCTCTCATAGATCTATTGACCATTCTATGACCATAAAACACAATAAGGATTAGGATGTGGTATTGTTTTCAAGTTCAAATTATCTACCATCTCAGCACTAAGTTACCTATGCTCCCTCCCTTTATGATTATCATACAACACTTTGCACCTTATTTACACTTAATGAAGAATATATTCTTCCTTAGCCATGGTTTTCCATTTTCTTTGGCAAATTTTAGAACGGCCTTACATAACATCAAGTTCTATCCACCTTCTAGGGTTATTAGAATCTATCTTCCTACTCGGTTCATCACTTCTTCATGTGATATGCACCCTCTTCTCAAAGTGTCCTTGTTCTTTTGTTGCTTCTAGACATTCAAATGCCATGTGGTCTACTACGCATTTGTAATAGATACCACTGGAGTCCTTCAACAACCTCTAAATTTTCCTTCTCCTTTCCTAGAAGTCTACTCTTCTCAACACTCATGGGTGTTACCATTGTTGCAATCTCCATCTACGTACATCCCCGCTTTTTGTAATGCTTGTTCCTTTTTCCCATGCCCTTACCCTGCACTCCATGACGCTTCCTCAATAGCCTATCCTTATCCCTAGCACAAGTTGGTAAGAACCCTACACAAATTGAATTGGAAACAAATATATCTCATCTTGGATCATAGTTCACAAACTATTCAAATACTAAGACACCTTTGAGTCATCCTCCATGTGACTTGTTTGAATGTTGAGCTTGTAAAACTCCTTGGTGTACTCCTTCACAATCATTCCTCTCAGCTACAAGTTATAAAGCTTCTTAAAACAACTCCCAATTATAATTTCTAGACAAACACTTACCCTTTCAGTTGCTCCACCATCTACTCCCACTTGGAGATCTTCAACTTGTTCTTCTTCACTCTTTCTACACATAATCCCACCACATGGCCATATGTCCTTTCAATCTAGGGGTTGCATAACTCTCTTTGGGTCTTCAATATATTCTAACTCAAAATACTTCTATAGATCACTAATTCAAACATAACAGATCCTCAAGATTCATACCTTCTAAATAACAAGAAATATCAAATATTGTTTTACATGTTCTCATCAATGCCCTAGCAAACTTATTTCCTCTCCTAAACTCAAAGCTTCATCATCGCATGCTTCCAAATTTGGTCTTTCATCACTACTAGCCTCTTCAACTATGATCATTTCTCACCTCTATGCAATCTCAAGGGCTACCAACCTTGCTTCAATAGCTCTCAGTATGTCATCCAACTCACAATCATGCAACCCCCTTTAATCAACCTCATCCTCTTGTTATAATCTTTGATTTCTACCACATCTTCTTTTATTAACCATCCTCTTGTATTGGGTAAGTCAAAACTATCATACCTAAGATTGAAACATAATCATCTCATCATAGAAGAGCTAAACTAACCTCCATTTTGTTAGGTTAGGTGACATTTACCTTTCAAACCTATGTCATTATTTATCTCCATATTTCTTGGAAAGTGTCCTAAGAGACATGTGAGAAATGTATTTAATTTTGGCAATTGTTGTAATTGCATTTTTAAGAGGGAAATTAATGTCGGTGGAGGTTACACATCACTAGAGGATAAAATACTCTCTCCTAGGTGTGTACATTGGGAATATGAAGAGTCTTGAGTGGAGAGCCAAGTTTGGAGGAAAACGGGTGTCCATTGGTGTGCCACCTAGAAGTTGAACAGTCACTAGAGCATCTTGAATGACAGAATTTGAAGGTGTTGATGTAAGTAGCGGCAGGAGATCTCTTTCTCCTATATAAATTCAAAAATGGATGGGGCTGACTAATGAGATGTGATGTCTCATTTCATAAATATTAATTTATTTTATTAAAGCCGACCTAAATAAAAAGTCGCCACCGTGTGTAAAGTCGTCTCACTTTGTATGAGGCCAACTCTTCATGATAGGTCACTTCTTTGTGTATATAATCAAGGCGTCTCCATCTTCATTGAGAATCCAACATAATTCAAGACAAGTTTGCATTCTTCTCAGCAGAACGATACTTTGCTTCTAAGGGATCAACATCAAGGAGAAGTCACTATCATTGTGTATATTTGCATCTTGAGAGGTGCCATCTTTATTGCTTCAGATCGGCCTAGTGTGTGGCCAGTTGTAAAGAAAATTTTCTGCTCTTTTATTCTATATATAAGTGATATATTGTTGTTGGGTTTTTCTCCCTCGAGAAGGAGGGTTTTCCCAAGGTATCTTCTTGTGTTCTTTGTTCTTGTGTTTCATTTCTGTTTATTGCAAATATGATCCTAAAACTAATGGAAGGGGCTATGGGTTGGGTGCCCATGTTGAAGCCTTTTGCACAATTAATTAATTTATTATCTTGACTCTTGGTTTTCCAAGGAAGGGGCGTGGTTTTTTGCAAGTGGTTTCAGCACCTCTTGTTTTGGTTTCCCATTTGTGGTTTTTCCTTCCACAAGTTCTTTAAATTGGAACCTTGAGATGGTAGTTGTGTCTTGTGTTATTTGCAGGTGTATGGAAGCATTTGGGTTGTAGGAGAACAGCAAGGAAGTGTATTGTGGTGTATCTCTCTTTTGAAGGTAAATAATATGCTTGCCCTCTTTTCTCGTTTGGAGTTTTTTCTCGAAAGGGTTTCTCCACGTAAATCTGGTGTCATATTTGTTTGCTGATTTTTCTATTATGATGAATGTGCAATCACATACATTAAATTAGATTTGGTTATCTTATTTTCAAATTTGAATACACATACATAAGTTAATATCATAGCTTAGTTCCACCTTGTTTTCAACATTTGCTATCAAAACTAACAGTTTTGTTTAGAAGGGGACGCCTTTCTCTTAAGTGTTGGAGGCTTTTTGGTTGCAGTGGGAGCTTTTGTTTTTGTGGTTTATTGCAAATTGTGAAGAAGATTGTATACCATGGCTTCTACCTCTCACCAGGATATTAAGAAGTTCAATGGAATATCCTAGAATGGGCTACAAGATGTGGAAATTAAAGATGAAGGATATCCTAGAAGAGAGAGACAGTGGTTGTCAACCTCACAAGAAAGTAAACCAACTGCAATAAGAAGAGAGATGTGGTTTAGAATGGGCTACAAGATGTGGAAATTAAAGATGAAGGATATCCTAGAAGAGAGAGATCAGTGGTTGTCGACCTCACAAGAAAGTAAACCAACTGCAATAAGTGATGAAGATTGGAAGAAGGTAGAAAATAAGGCATGAGGAACCATTAAAAAGTGTCTTATGGACTCTGTCATTTTTAATGTCTCCACCGAAGACACTGCATATAAGTTGTGGAAAATGATAAGTGATATTTATCAAACTAAAAGTTTATCAAACAAGTTATATCTCAAAAGATGTTTATATTCTTTATAAATGAAATATGGTGCTTCTATAGCAAATCATCTAAATGCTTTTAATATGTTTATAAGTCAACTTGCATCCATAGATGTTAAAATTGAAGATGCAGGTAAATGTATCTTGTTTCTTTGTTCTTTGCCCAAATCTTGGGAAAATTTAATCATTACCATAAGTAGTGGTAATGTAGAACCAAAGATGGACACCTTAATCTCCATACTTCTTTCAGAGGAGATGAGGAGAAAGTCCATGAATGTGGGCTCCCAAGATGCCTTGCATGTGTGGGGTAGGTCCTAAGAGAAAGGGCCTAAATGGGATAATAAGAGGGTTAAGCCTAAAGGATGTTCTAAAACCCCGAAAAGAGCAAAGTGTTGGAATTGTGATAAAAGAGGGCATGTAAAGAAGGAATGTAGGAATAGGAAAAAGAATTTTGATTCCTCCACAGAAAAGTCCCTTGATGATTTTGACGCTTTGTTTGTTTCAACTAACACTCTTAGTGATGATGCTTGGCTTATTGATTCAAGTTGCTCCTACCACATGACTCCTCACAAGGAGTGGTTTACTAATTACGAAGAATATGATGGAGGAGAATTTTTTCTTGGTGACAACAACACAAAGAGGATTGTTGGTAAGGGGAAGGTAAAATTGTGTTTTAGTGACGGGAGGATTAAAACTCTTGATAATATATTGCATATTCCAAGACTTGAAAGAAATTTACTTTTAGTGTCCAAGTTGAATGATTCTAGAATGAATTTGACATTCAATTAGTTTGGTTGCAGATTGGTAAGAGGGAGTTTGGTGATAGCTAAAGGATCTCAAATAGGGACTTTGTTTAGGATGCCTATAATTTAAGCAACTCTGTCAATGTAACTAACACTGAAAATACATATATGTTGTGGCATCATAGATTGGGTCACATAGGTGAAAAAAGACTTAAGACTATCTTGAACAAAAAATTGGTTGAAGATATTTTTGATTATTTTGTTGGTAAAAATGATTTTTGTGAACATTGTGTTTGGTAAGCAAATAGATCATCATTTTCTAGTGGAACTAATAAGGCAAAGAGATTATTAGAGATCATTCATTCAGATGTATGTGGGCCAATGGATGTTTGACTCTTTGGATAAATCTTGGTATTATGTCTCTTTCATTGATGATGTCTCAAGATACACTTGGATTTATTTTATGCATTCTAAATTTGAAGTTTTCACTAAGTTTAAGGAATTTAAAGTCTTAGTTGAAAAACAAACATATTATAAGATAAAAGTGTTGAGGTCTGACAATGAGGGTGAATATTGTTCCAAAGAATTTGATGAATTTTGTAAGCATACAAGTATTGTTCGGAAAAAGACAACTCCTTATACTCCCCAACAAAATGGGGTAGCAAAAAGAATGAATCAAACCATAATGGAAAAATTTAGGAATATGTTAAGTAGTGCTAAGCTTGATAAATGTTTTTGCAAAAAAGCGGTTGGTACTATTTGTTATTTAATTAATAGATCTCCTTGTTCAACTCTTATTGATAAAACTCCTTATGAAGTGTGGATAGGTAGAAAGCCTTTTGTTTCACACTTAAGGGTCTTTGGTTGTGAGGCTTGTGTTCATGTGCCTCAAGAGAAGTGATCTAATGTGAATCCAAAAGCACAAAAATGCATCTTTGTTGGTTATGGTGAGAATGTAAAAAGTTATAACTTTGGAATCCTCTAACCCATAAAATAATCTTGTCTAAAGATGTGATTTTCAAGAAATTTAGAGCTTACTCAAGAGAAGAACCAAAGGAAAAAGATAAGACGAAGACAATGCACTTTGAAACAAAGATTGAAAAGCAAGAAGATGCACATGTGGAAAAACAATTAGATGGATCTGAGGATGGAGAAGAAGAAGAGGGTTCAAATAGTTCAAAGGATGTGTGGGATGAGCACACAAAAGAACAGGTGGATCCCATTACTCCTACCTTGAAGAGATCCACAAGGCAACAAAATCCAATTGGCAGGTATAGCCCATCAAATTATCATTGTGTATTTGTTTTGTTGAGTACTGATGATGAACCTAGATTTTTCAAAGAGGCTCTCTCTTCAAAGGAAAGTGAGTCTTGGTTGCACGCCATGCAAGAGGAGATGATGACTTTGGATAGTTGTGACAACTAGGATCTTGTTAGTTTGCCCAAAGAAAGCCCATTGGATGCAAATGGATATTTAAAAAGAATTTGGTGCAGATGGTCAGTTAGAGAGGTACAAAACCGGATTAGTGGCTAAGGGCTACTCCCAAGAGAGTTGATTTTGGTGAAATTTTATCTCATGTTGCAAAATTAACTTTTATTAAATTCTTATTGTCTATTGTTGTTGTTTGTGATTTTGAGATAGAGCAAATGGAAGTTAAAATTGTTTTCTTGCATGGGGATCTTGAGGAGGAAATATATATGCAACAGCCTAACGGTTTTGTTGTGAAAGGAAAAGAACAATTGGTTTGCAAGTTGAAGAGATCTGTGTATGGTTTGAAACAATCACCCAGAATGTGGTACCACAAGTTTGATACTTTTGTATTAAATTTGGACTTTCTTAAGAGTGAAGAGGATCCTTGTGTTTATATTAAAGTTATTGATGATCAAATTCTAATTATTGTCTTATATGTTGATGATTAGGGAACTCAAGGAACAACTCTCTGGCACATTTGATATGAAAGACTTGGGGACTACAAAATATATTTTTGGTATGAAAATCAACAGAGATCGAGCTAACAGAGAGCTTTGGTTAAGTCAGAGTAAATATGTAGATACAATTTTGTGAAGGTTTAATATACATGACTATAAGTCAGTTAATATTCCATTCCCAGTTGGCACTAAGTTGAGCTTGGATATGTGTCCTAATTCTAATGATGATTTTGAGGATATGTCTTAAGGTTCCTTATGTTAGTGTCGTTGGTAGTTTAATGTATGCAATGGCTTGCACTAGACCATATATAGCCCAAGCAATGGGAGTACTAAGTAGGTTTATATCTGAACCTGGTAAAGAGCATTGGACTTTTGTTAAAAAGGTGTTTAGATATTTACATGACACTTCAAATTATTGTTTGGTTTATCATGGTACTGATGTTGTGGTCAAGTCATTGGACATACAGGGGTTTGTTGATGCAGATTGGGCAGGTGACTTGGATTGTTGAAAGTCCACTAGTGACTGTATTTACTTTGTTTGGAGGAGCAATGAGTTGGATGAGTAAGAGGCAATCTACAGTTGATTTGTCAACCATTAAAGCAGAGCATATGGCTACTACACATGCCTCTAAGGAGGCGGTATGGTTACAGAGACTTGGTAGTGATATTGGTTTTGATTGCAAGATAGTGAGGATTGGATGTGAAAGTTAGAGTGCTATTTGTTTGGCCAAAAATCCTATGTATCATGCTTGTACTAAGCATGTTGATGTTCAATATCACTTTGTACAAGAGATGGTTGAGAATGGTAAGGTCTTGATTGATAAGATTGATACTTTGGATAATGTTGCAATTTCTCTCACGAAGCTAGTGACCACGGATAAATTCTCTTGGTGCAGAAAGGTCATGGGCCTTGATAACTGTACTTAGTTTATTACTTGTATCTCTTGGATGTAATTGCAATGTATAATGTCAAATGGGAGAATGTTAGGTTAGATGGCATTTATCTTGCAAACCTGTCATTTATTTATTTCCATGTTTCTTGGAAAGTGTCCTAAGGGACATGTGAAATGTATTTAGTTTTGCCATATTGTAATTGCATTTTCAAGAGGGAAATTAATGTTGGTGGTGGTTACACATCACTAGAGGACAAAATACTCTCATATGCGTGCACATTGGGAATATTAAGTCTTGAGAGCCAAGTTTGGAGGGAAACACGTGTCCATTAGTGCGCCACCTGGAAGCTGAACAATCACCAGAGCATCCTGAATGCCAGAAGTTGAAAGGGCTATGGGTTAGGCGCCCATGTTGAAGCCTTTTGCACATTTAATTAATTTATTATCATGACTCTTGGTTTTTCAACGGTCATGGGTTTTTGCAAGTGGTTTTAGCACCTCTTGTTTTGGTTTACCATTTGTGGTTTTGCCTCCCACAAATTCTATAAATTGGAGCCTTGAGATGGTAGTTATGTCTTGTGTTATTTGTAGGTGTATGGAAGCATCCGGGTTGTAGGAGAACAAGAAGGAAGTGTATTTTGGTGTACTTCTCTTTTAAAGATAAATAATATACTTGCCCTCTTTTCTCGTGGAGTTTTTTCCCGAAAGAGTTTCTCCATGTAAATCTGGTGTCATATTTGTTTGTTGATTTTTTTATTATGATGAATACACAATCACATACATTAAATCAGATTTGGTAATCTTATTTTCAGCATTGAATACACATACATAAGTTAATATTGCAACTTAGTTCCACCTTGTTTTCAACACATTTGGGTACTTTAGAGACAAAAAGTGCCCAACTAGTATTGTCTTTATTCAGTCCAACTCACCTTTCCTGTTTTCCCATCAAGGGATGACTTCAAGGTGAGTTGAAAAGCCCTCCATTGAGCCTTTGATTTGTCAAGTAATTCCTAAGGTCAAATTACTTTTGTATTTCAATTAACCATGTATTGGCACTACTCCTAACCTAAGACCATCCAACTTGAGGGGTGTGACATTGTTTAGCTCCTTCATTAATTTATCTATCACCTTATTTGCTTCATCAACCACTATTGGATTCTCTAACAGCTACCCTATTTCCTATTGAATTCGTGGATCCTTGGAGTCACTCCCCAAATTGAACCTCACTATGTTCCTATTTAGGATCTAAATCCATATCCATAGATTCCTGGGGCTGTCCCTGAATGTCATTGAGCCATTGCTCAAGGACAACCATCATGTCCCTCAGCTCAGTTAACATAGCCAATCTGAGTCTCAACATTATGGTTAGAACTGATTCAAGAGAACGAATTGGTAAGCATTTTGCTCAACCCCACTTCAGTTCAGCCAACTGGTGATGCACACGCAAATAAAGAGAAAGTGTGCATAGACATATTGTGCCACAAAAGATACAAAACACAGATATGTCATGCCGCAAACACTGAAGGCTGCATGATACTAGCATATTGGACACGTGAATAGGTTGTGCCAGAAAATATGGAAAGCCAGACACCAAACACTGACGTAGAAGCATCAATATGCTGGACACATAAGCGGACAAATACTCTCAGTCAAACCCCAACAGATTCTCTAGATATATAAAGTGGTAACCTGGTCTTATTTTGTACATAAAAGAGTTAACACAATAAATACATGAGAGTGTGTAAGCTTCAGGGATAGCACAAAGCTTTTGAGACCTAGGATTGTACATGTGAGTGTGTAAGCTTCTACGAGTATAATTCCTGTTCAAGTATTACCGCTTTGAGCAAGCGTGTGAATGCATGGTCCTCCTCCTTTCTTTATGTTATTTTTTTTGTGCATGTAGACATGGTACATATTGACAACATTGCTCACTCTGTACCTAACAAATCGTGTGAATGCATGGTCCTAGTAATTTATGTTAATTTCTTTGTGTATGTAAACATGGTACATACTGACAACATTGCTCACTCTGTACCTAGCAAATCTTGATAAACTCTCTACACCTCTGATGAGTGCTCTGCCTTGTGGTTGAGTAATATGCAAGCAATAGGTGCTTCATCTAAGTCTTCATAGTGTGCAAGTTTGCACAATGCCCTTTATGTTGTGCAATGACATAGGGAAACTAAAGCCAACAAGCGTCCTCCAATTAATCATTAAAAGGTGATGAGATTTGACATAACCTTGTCGTAACAGTCTCTAAGGCACGCCAATCTACAAAAACAAAGAAAGTGCACAAATAACAAAGAAGTTTGGGGTCATTGGCAGGGACTGTTGGCATAGGATACCAACACATATGTGCCGTGCCAAAATACAGAAAGCCAAACACTAAAGGCTGCAGGGTACAAGCAAGTCAGACACATGGATATGCCATTCCAGAAAACACAGAAAGCCAGATGCCAAAGGCTGCAAGGTACAAGCATTGATATGCTGGACACACATGGTGAACGCAGACGAATACATCCGGTCAGCCCCTAATTAGATTCCTGGGCTATAAATACTGATCTTATTTTGTACACAACAGAGGTAAATGTAAACAATAGATGATTGGTATAGCACAGACCTTTCTACACCTAGGATTGTACGTGCGAGCAACCATGCAAACTTTTATAAATAAAATTTCTTTTCAAGTATAACCCATTTGAGCAAGTAGAAGAAATGTCCTACTACTTTCTTTATGTTAATTTCTTTGTGCATAAAAACATGGTAAATATAGACAACATTCTTCACTCCATCTTCCACCTGACCTGTCTTGATAATCTCTATGCCTTAAGTGATTGCTCAAGTCTCATGGTTAAGTAGTATACCAGCATCAAGCAGTTCAGCTAAGTCTTATTAGCATGCAGGTTTGTGCAAGGCCCTTACGTTGCACTAATACATAGGAAAACTAAAGCCAACAAGCATCCTCCAGTTTAGCATTAAATGATAATGAGATTTGATGTAACCTTTTATGATGGTCTCTAAGGCACTAGAGTTAGTAGTTCTGTGTCTAATTTTTTGACGGGTAGAGAAGTGCCCTAGCAAGATATGCACTCATGCAAGAATGTCATGGCCATTAAGTGTAGTGTAAGAAAGATCTCTTGTGGAAAGCTTCCGACAGTCATACAACCTTCCCTGAAGATGCAGAGAAGACCACATATTGCAGACCACATTCATAATTTGTTTGTCAACTTATTAACAAAAAGCACAATGATAACAGTCGAATAGAATCAGGTATGGGAAATATATGATGGAAAAGAGCCTTTCCATGCATGTATAGTTATATCAACATTCCAGAAGCAACCTGTTGGAAAAATTTCTTGGCATCAGTAAGATACAATCTATCTAAAACCTATCTCATAATTATGACATGAAGCAATAAGCCAAGGTGATGGCTAAATACTAAATAGAGTTAAGGATGCCTTATTTGCATGATGCAACCTTAGGTTTTCTTTATCACAAATTAGAATCCAGTTAAAACAAAGGTGTGTAAGATTTTGGTTTACATGTTCTCTGTCTTCTCAATTGCAAAATGCACCTTATTTGTCAATTGCACTCAAGGAGTTGCATAAAAAAATACTTTTTCTTCAGTGCATAATCTACTTATTCCTCATAACTGGACTGTGTGATTATCTAATTGCTTTCAAGGGGCACTGAAATGCCATAGCATCATGAAAATTATCATAGAGGAAAAAATACATGTATCATTGCAATAATTGAACATATAATTGTTAACCCCATGCAACCTACAAATAAAACATCAAGAACAATGCTAAGGAATTATATGCCATATGTGAACAGGAAAACAAATACAATCCGTCACTATGTTGAAAAGTAAGTTTAGTCATTACAACCAAATCTCCTTACATGAGAAAACTATCTAGGATACAAAGAAAGCCCTCCAAATAAGGTATAGAAAATGAGGGGCAGCTACCAAAAGAAAAAGAAAAAGTGAAGCTTTAACTTTTAGAATTTCAAATAGATTTAAACACATAAATCAACACATTACAAAAATCTAAAACCCTTTTGAATTCAAGTGGGCCAAAATTGGACTATGAGTGAACTGCCTTAAGTTTGTTCCTCACTAAAGAGAAGTAAAAAATGCTTGAAGATGGAGATAAAGGAATCACTAAATATATGATCTAATTCACACTAAAATATAAAAAATGTCATAAATTAAAAAGTTCCGTTGATTCCTTCTCAATCACCTACGTGATTTCTTTTTGGATTTTTGGGAACTGCTAGTGGAGGGCTTGGCCGGTTCTGAGCTAGCCTTTGTGTTTGTCATCTTTCCAGCATTTCCCAATGCTTGACCAGATTTGGAGCTGCTAGGACCATTTGCTGAAGAATCAACAGGTTTATCCCTCACAACAGCTCCCTGTGAACCTCTTACTTGTGCAGCTCTCCTGTCTTTTCTCTTTGGCCTGTAGGAAGACCTCTCCCGCTTTGGTAGCCATCTTTCTGGATCAGGTGGTGGGCCTGGATTTGCTGGATCAAAACCTTTAGGATATCTAGGTTTTCTCTTGCGTTTTCTTCTTAATTTGGCTTTATTTTTATCTTCTCCTAGTTCAGACATTTTAGCAGCATCTTCAGCCCGAAGGTGTTTTCCTATCATAGTGGGATTTGCACCAGCTGTTTTTTCTAATGCTATTGCGTCAACACTTGATAGACCTGGCAGGGGTGGGAGCTGCTTTTCATAGACCTCTGCTTTAACAGGATCTGTATGAGCTGTAGCAGATACAAGCCCAGTCAAAGCTTCTGCGCGAACAACAGGTGAAGAGCTTTTGACAAGCTGTTCAAACAAATCACCTGCTGCTTTCACCTTCTTCTGTTTGAATTTGAAGGAAGCTGCTTCATGCATTATCAAATCCAAAGTTTGTTTATCCTCTCCCATGTTGTTGTTCCACCATTCTATAGCACTGTCAAGGATAGCTTCTGCCCCATCAACATCAGCTGCCTTCTCTTTCAAAGATACCATGGTAGCAACAGTTCCAGGTTGGTTTTGTATTTCATGGATCCGCCTCAAAGCCTCAACAGCCACCAGATAATGACCAGCAGCTGTAGCAACTTGTGCCTGTGTAAGAAGTGCCAATGTTGAATTTTTTGGGTGCTTTTCAGCAAACTGTCCTAAAACTTCTTCGGCTCGATTAGGTTTATTTTCTCTGACCAATAAGGATGCCTGAAGCAAAGTTGGCATCAAACTATCTGGAAACATACTGAGCAGGGCAGATACAAGTTCTCGGGCCTAAACAAACAAGCTACTTCTAGATTAGAATTTCAAACTTTGTTATCATATGAATTAAATAGACAAATGCATAAGTAGCTAAATACATCAAAATACCTGATCTAACTTGTTTGCATGAATCAACAAAAGTAAGCGATTGCAATAAATTGCTTCCTTCTGCCTAGATGAAAGCTTATACTCAAGGCCATCAACTAGCCGCAATCCTTGTCCTCCATCACTTTTTTCAATTAATTTGTCTAATTTCTTCAAACCGTCATGAACATCCTTTGTACCCTTGAGTGCAATGAGATTATTAGTGGCCACCACAATTGATGAAGAATCAGCCAGCTTCTGTTTCAGGATATTGTTATAGGTTGTCATTGCATCCCCAGGGGACCCTAAAACCTGTCAGAGTTAACTTATATAGAATGAGTATGAAATGTAGAGTTAAACTAGTTATCCCATGAAAAAAAAATTAAAACATAATGGAGCAACTATTCAAAATTGGATTTTGTTAACTTAAAGCTCAAAAGAACCTGTTTGACATATGCTAGCTGAACAGATATGGGTGCTAGTTCATTCTCTATTTCTTGGTCAGTATATTCCTCTTCTATCAACATCTCTTGGCCAATCCTGAAATAGTCAGAAGCATGAAATGAAATATTCATCACACCATGTAGTTGATGTAACTAAAGCCAATCCTTCTGTTATAATCCAAAACTAGTGGCATTCTAAAAATCTAAATAATAATAACACTCACACTAGCTCAGATTCTTTGATCAGCATCAAGGCATTAGTAAGATTTACATCTGTACTTAACCCATGCTCATCTCATATAAACACAGTACATTGCAGGTACATCAAGTTGTCATGTGTAGAAAAATCTCCTAAATTACAACTAATCTTGGTTTTACATTATCCCACTTTATACTTATTCATATCAAGTCAAATCACTGCCATGACAAGCCAGTGAAACAGAGTATATTACCTGCGTGCAAGAAGCAAAAGCTCTTCAGCTTCTGCAAAGCTGCTTTTCTCAATAAGAGCACAAGCTGCATTATAGGCCAGCTCAAAGCTGCTATTAGGGTTTACTTTCATTGTCCCCATTAGGGAAGAGACTTCTGGAGACCTTCCACCAGAAATGAATGCAGCGATAATATTTGTCTTCAGCTCAATGGAATCAATCTTGAACTTCTGAATAAGCTTCTCATGCTTGCTTATGCATAAATCCATTGCACCTTGACGATAATGTATCTGTGCCTCTAACTGCAAAACATTGGAGTCTGGTTCAAGACTTTTTAAGGCTGCCAAAGCTTCACCCAATCGATTCAGCCGATACAAGCAATATGCCTGAGTGTGCACAAAACATGTGTAAAATCACCACACTGTTATAATACAATAGCAGAATATTGATAAACTGTCAATAACCAAAACCATGCTTTTGAAGTTTAACATATCTATTAAATTTGCATACCATTGAGCCTCAACAATTTTGTAACATATGTACACCTCTGTAAGTCTGACTTATTAAACTATGCTGATCTTTTTTGCAACAATGGGTTTTTATATGTTTCAGTGTCCTGTCGAAATGCCTATTGAAGAAGTGGCCATGAGATTAATAAAGAAATACAGCTCCTTCCAGAAGCATTTAATTCAGGAACCCTGTGGTCCAGATGCAGCTACGTCAACTAAACTGAATAAAGTAAGATCAGCTCAAAAGAAACTGGTAATTATCAATACAATTTCCTGGATACACTGACCTATTCCTCAGATCCATCAGGATAAAGACTATTCCAAGATGCATCCTCCTGACTTTTATGCCAACATTTTTGTTCTTTTGCATTCCAGAATTACAAGATATTTTTATCTACAGAAGTATGCTTAATGGCAAAAGACCAAACCTGTCCATACACTGTACTTATATTTTACTATTTTAGGGTTATTTTTTTCATAGATGTGCTTATAGGAATCTATTTATGTTCTTCATATGCAAAAGCTACATAAACAGATTTTGAATATAAGAGTAGATAAGGATGAGTTAGCTTGCTGAGTTAATTGTTAGAGATTAGTGTTCACATGTATTAGAATAATAATGTGAGAGTGAGTTGTAGTAACAACTACGTAATTATTGTGGGTATTAGGAATATTATGTTTGTTAGGTTTGTTAGGTTTGTTAGTGTGGTTTGTTAAAGTATTATGTATAGGTTGTACGAGAGATTATAGGTATGTGAGTTGTTAGAACGACTCACATTATTAGGGAGTGGTTCCTATAATGTAGGGGAAGAAACTCCTATATAAGTGTGGAATTTGTATTAAACAAGATAGAGAAACAATATTATTATTGTGTATAGTTTTCTGTCTATCTCTGCTCAAATTTCCAATATGGTATCAGAGCAGATTTGGGCTTAACTCTCTCACAAGAGGGCCCAAGAACATGTGAAATCCTTGAATGGTAATTCTCTGTAGATATAAGATTAGTTAGCATAGAAGATTAGATTATTTTTAATTTGCGATTGAAATAATTCAAGTGTAAGAGGTAGAAGGCTTGAGAGAGTGAAATTTTTGATAGGCAAGATGACTTTTGGGTTGGTGAATCAAGCCCATGAAGCACAGACTAACAGCGATGAGTACTCACCAAAGCCACAGAAGAGTTGGACGATTACTAGGCCCGTGAATTACTTACTGAGAGCAGCGGATTGTGTTTATTTTCATCGGAATTGCCTTGGCATCTGCGTTTTTGTGACAAATGTTGTCAAGAAGACCAAATTTATGGTTAACAAGCCACGCCACCGGATTGTGTATGAAAATCCCATTACCGGGATTTCTCACTGCGATCATAACCGAGTTCCAATGGTGAATTCAGAGGAAGACTCTACGCATTGTTGTCAGCGGGGGTGGCAATTTTGTAGGCAGTCAGCTGGTGGACAAGCTTATGGAGAGAGGCGACACTGTTATTGTTGTTGACAATTTCTTGGCATTGTCTGTCATCCCATCTTCAATGCTTTTATCGACACCACTCAACTTCCACCCAAATTCAAGATCAGCACAAGCCCAAAGTATGTTCATCCATTAATGGTGAATCGAATGCCTCCAGATATCATGCATGGTACACGTTTGTAAACAACGGGCATAATTTATTTGAATCGGCATTGGTTCTGTGTAAGAAGTGTTAAAGCAGGATTGGGCGCAATTAGATGGAGTTTTCAGTCATTCATGTAATGAGCATGGTAGTTTCTTTGAACATATCGTGGATGTTTACAACATTCTAAAACTATCGAATGCTCCTGAATCTATTGCCAGGTGCAGAATATTTCATTCTTCTTATTCCAATTCTATGTTAGTCTTGCATTTTTTTTTAGCCCAATATTGCTAGAGCAATGTTAGGTCGAAAGTTAGAGACCTTATTAAAGAATAAGAGCCTATGTTCATGTGTTGTATTGCTTTGTTTATAATAGGGTCTATTTTTGTGTCAAAATATGAAAATATCAAAATCTGAAAGTGTCAAAATAATATTGTCCCAATTGTAAATGGATGCATTATCGCTTGTACACGACATCCATCTTGTGGGGAGCATTTTAAAATTGAGCCTCAAAGCCAAATTTGCTAATTAAGTAGCAAACCTACTAGAGGACGGAGGCATCGGAGGTTGGAGGACAACCAGCGACCTCTCGTCACTCACCAACGACAAGGTCGCTTATCAGCTATGGTGGCATTTTATTTTCTATTGTGTAGTGTGTTTTTTTTTTCAGCTTTTCAGTTTGGTGTGTGAATGCTGAAAAATGATTGTATTGGAGAGCATATGACTGCAGAGGTCCTCTGACTATCATACTTCATTAGAAGATGATCGGTCAACGAATATATTCATTGGCAATGGTGATCATGTGCAGCAAGATCTAGACAGCAAGATATCATGTCCCCGATTGAGCACTAACCTCATTCCGGCAAGAAATAGTGCTTATCAACACTAAAGTGAAATTTGAATTTTAAATAATAAATAATAATAATAATATAATATTAAATAAATGATAAATAATAAATAATAATTTTAAATTATTGTTAAATAATATTTAAAATTTAATATATCATTCTAGGCCGACCTATTCCGGAGGCAAATCCTTCAATATTTAAGGACTTCGTTTTCATTGCAAAGGCATCACGAATCTCGGAGATCTCTCTACTTGGCTGACTAGAGGGCGTAGCTGCTCAGTCGGAGTCCTCAGGGTGCGTAGTCTCTCCCTGGGCTGATTCGTGTTTTATGCAATATTTCCTATTCACATTCATTTCTAATCATTCCTATTGCCATTCGGATTCTTCAAAATAGGGAGCGAAATCATTCAGAGCTTGGCACAGAAGCATTTCACTACTGTGGCCGAGCATCATCCTATCGACAATCATCTGAAGGTAATTAAGGCACCATCATTGGATCCGGGTAGGCAATACCCAAGGCGTCTTTCCCTGATAGCATTGCGATCCGTTGCACGCAATCTAGAACTTACATATCCATCAAACAATGTATTTCTAGTAGCACCACCCAACCACTCAGTACGAGCCAAACTCAAAATTGGTGCTCACCACAATCAATAGTGATTATTCAACAACGCATATTTCCGAGCATTGTCTTCATGACAATCTATGAGTTGGATTATCGCCAGCACCCATTATCTCTATGGCGTCATTCCTTGCAGTGACGGAAATTCTTCAATTAACGAGCAGCATCACTAGACAGAAGTTTACAGGATAGTCACTACCATGGGCATCACTCATCGACCAGTCAAATTCCTGTGAAGATTAGATCTCCAGTTTGGGCGCAAATCAGCATGGCATCCTTCTTGTAGGCTTCGGCAAAGACCTTCACGCAATTGGTTCATGAGTTAATCTGGTATCTGGGCGAGCATAACATATCGCATTGATTTAGAGGCGTCGATAGAGGTATCAATGGACTCTGTTTATAGGGAAATCATGCGTCTATCTTCAAATTGGGAGCTCTGACAGGCACGACTTATCACATGAACCATCTATTGAGAATATGATCGGTAGCCTGGGTTGCCACAGGGAAATACTTTGCGATTTGATATTTTATTTATCTCTGTGTGCCAGATATATATCATTCCTGAATATAGTATTCCTCGCTGTTTGATTTTGGGCGTCAGAATAACTAGTGTGTTTCATATATTACATCTAGGATATGAGTGTTAACTATGATTTGAGTATTTGTCGCTGTGTGTAGCTAAACAATTGTCTCTGTTGTGTGAGTTTAAATTGGTCTCGGGTTTTTACAGTGGTATCAGAAACATGTTCCTGCCAGCCAGTGGGTTTGCATATTAAAAGAAATCATGGAGCGTTGTGAAGAGATACTACAGGAAATTCTCCGACTTCAAGAAGAATCAAAGAGATCATTGGAAGAGTTCAAACTAGCATTCAAAGGATGGGAGTTGAAAAGAGAAAGAGACAGGGAAGCGAACAGAATCATTGATGAATATCAGAGTCTACTAGATGACTTCAAGAATCGCATGTCCTTGGACTCTTATGTGAGCTTGTTTGGAAGCATCGAACCAAGCAAGAAAGATGTGTGTGACTACATTTTGGAAACAAGAAGAAAGGAGGAACAAGCCAAAGTTGTCATCGACACAAAGGAGGAGATGAAGGAAGAGCTGCCACCTTGCCACACACAACCACATCAAGGTACGGATTCTTTTGTTGAGCATAACGTTTCATCATTATCTAAGGAAGGCGAATTGGAAGGTGAAGACAGTGTTACAGAAGCAATAACATGCGAAGGACTGCCTCATGAGGAGGTACAAGAGGACATTATAACAAAGTATGATGATTCTGAGGATGTGAATTTGAACCATGACTCTTCGCCGATACATGATCTTGAGATAGAGGAGTATCCTACGGGTGAGAAAGAAACTTGCCCCATCAGGACACAAGAGTTACTTGATAGCAATTCCAAGGACTATTTGGAGGCCCGAGACAAAGAAGAACAAAGAGACACGGCCATAAGGTATGATGATTCGAAGTTTGGGGATAATTCTAAGATTGAGTTAGAAGAATATCATAAGGATGATGAAGAGAAGGTTTGCCAAGATGAAGAGAACTTAATTGACTGCGGGGGACAGAATTTGAAGGAACAGCCAAGGATCAATGAGGATACCAAACCAGCCATGTTGAGTACACATCATGGAGGTATGAGTTCATTTGATATTTCTCTGTTGCATCATGGTTCGGATATGTCTGAAACAGAAGTTGCCTATGCACATGATGATGAGCCTAGAGAGTTGGTTGGGATTGAGTTGAAATTGCAAGGTCTTAAGGAAAATGAAGATATCATAGTTGTGAAGGAGCATGTGGATGAAGATTCTACATACTGCTTCGAAGGTGACCCTTCCCCAAGGCACTATGATGACAATGCAGCCACACAGGAGAGCCTTGCAGTCTTGAAGGGACAAGCAGAGGAGGTGTGTAAGAGCATTGGAACTAGAAACCATACTCAGTATGACTTCCCCTTGATAGAGTATGATGAGGAAAAAGCTGAGGAGACTGAATCAAAGAGATATGAGAAAGAGACACATCCCGAGACCTGGCATGAGAGCATGGGGGCACATCAGTTGGAAAGTCAACTGAAGGTCAATAAAGGTATGGTTGGGTTGACTCTACATCACTTGGAGCATATTCATAAGATGATATCAGCACTATGTTGGAGGATTCTAGATAAACATGATGACTTTGAGGAACTGCATGTTCTCAAGGAGGCTTGGATGGTAGTTAAGACCAACTACCTATATTTGCTTGCGGATAGAGACCATCTACTCACCTTGGGTAAGATGTACTATGCTGCTAGGAGGGATAAAGGAGAGGAGATAGATGAACATTGTGGTAAGGTAAGCATGGCACCAGTTTCCATACACACAGCAAGATACCAGCTTCCTACAGTGATTGCATCCATAGGGAGTGGCAACATAAAGATGACCCAAGGAGAAGCTATGGAAGACGAATCCGAAGGATCTAACGAGGGAGAGATAGAAGTTGGTGCACATGATGATCAAGACGGCCCTATCACAAGGTATGAAGTCATTTCAGATTTTGACTTGCATTTTAATAATCCATTGTTTTTGCACAGTCTGGAGGGTGATTGGAAGAATCATTTAGAGGCGACCATGGACAAGGGAGTTCAAACCTTGCCTAAGTTGAATAGCACAAGGAGTGCTCTTGAAGCATTCATACAGAGGGCAGTCACGGGACAAGGTGGAATGAGCATCAGCCTTGAAGATTTGAAGGAATTGAAGGACATAGTGGAAGGCACCTGGGTAGCATACCTACATTTGATCAAGGACAAGGACAAGGTGATTGAGATAGAGGTGAATCCCACGCATGAGCTTGATGTAGGAGCTGACAGCAGACTCATATCTGCACCATATCATGCTAAGACAGCCAAAGGGATCAGCATTGAGGGTTATAATTCTCATGAGGAAACTCGTAGTGGGTCAACACATGTTGGAGAGTATGAGAAAATGTGAAAGGAAGTGATTGAAGGCTATATGACAGGGTATGTCAGCAGTCCAAAAATTTTTATTTGGATCAACAATCCCTCATTCTTGCGTAACCAGATATTGGTGGCATTTACACATGAGAATCAAAGAGGGAAGACTCTTCCCACGATCAATATTACCTTAGGAGTCAAAGATGAAGCTTTGATAGGCCCTAGCATGAAGGAGGCAAAGGTGATACGAGGCATGGGGAACACAAAGAAGGAGCCTCGTATGGCAGCCAAGCAAGTGAAACAATCAGATCTGAGGTATGAGTCAGAGTTCACCGTTTGTTCACATATCTGGCTTCATGTGGAATTGGTATCACCTCTTTGGGGGAGTCATTCAAAGGTTCACCACATACATGGTGTGATGGAGTACACACCTAGTGGACCAGCCACTAGTATTCACTAGTATTATGCCCTCATGGGTGAATGGAGATAGGGGTGGAGCAGATCTGGGTTGGTCATTGATTCTTTATGGAACACTTGAGGCGCTTACTCATGACAAGGTACAGCCCCATAGTATGGAAGACCCCTTGGTGGAGCATGAGACCGCCCTACTTCAGGGACTTATGGCACAGATCATACACGCATTTGCTTTTGAGTGGAGCACTCGGGGAGGAGTGGAGTCTCAACTGGTCCATAAACTTGGGTATGAGGATATTGTCATAATACAAGACTTTGGGTTGCAAATAATTGTTTCTCAGCTAAGCTATGATGTATGGCCTCTGCCTTATGCTATGATAAGAGATGCCCGCCCTACATTGTTGTACATAGATCTCCTAGCGGGTACTTGGACGATCGTGATTGCTTAGGTGATTTGGAGGGATAGGAAACATCCCTTTTGGCGCAATGATGAGGCTCTATCACTCATTGTCATTAGAGGAGTTTTGCACATCCATGGGAAATCTTTTGGAGTCAAGGGATTAGCTGGTGATGATAGCTTCTCAAGATACATCCGCCACTTGATAGTTGTTGGTTGTGTCAGTGTGATGAGTTGGGATACAGGTATCAATATATTTGGTGCATTCATCCATTGGGATCATGATGATGGACTTGATGGGGTTAATATCACAGTGGAGCAACGGAAGACTTGGTGCAAGTGGCCATGGCCCCAGGATCATATCTTTCGTCACTTGTTGTTTGACTCGATGTACGTGGACACAGGTTCGCAGTTTCTTGAGGGCAAGCAACATCCGAGCAAGGAGGACTATCATGTCCCCAATTGAGCCCTAACCTCATTCCGGTGGGAAATAGTGTTTATCAACACTAAAGTGAAATTTGAATTTTAAATAATAAATAATAAATAATAATTTTAAATTATTGTTAAATAATATTTAAAATTTAATATATCGTTCTTGGTCGACCTATTCCGGAGGCAAATCCTTCAGTATTTAAGGAGTTCGTTTTCATTGCAAAGGAATCACGAATCTGGGAGATCTCTCTACTTGGCTGACTAGAGGGCGCAACTACTCAGTCGGAGTCCTCATGGTGCGTATTCTCTCCCTGGGCTGATTCGTGTTTTATGCAATATTTCCTATTCACATTCATTTCTAATCATTCCTATTGCAATTCGAATTCTTCAAAATAGGGAGAAAAATCATTTAGAGATTGGCGCAGAAGCTTTTCACTACTATGGCCGAGCATCATCCTATCGACAATCATATGAAGGTAATTGCGGCACCATCATTGGTTCAGGGCAGGCAATACACAAGGCGTCTTTCCCTGATAGCATTGCAATCCATTGCACGTGATCTGGAACTTACATATCTGTCAAACAATGTATTTCTAGTAGTGCCACCCAACCACTCAGTACGGGGCAAACTCAGAATTGGTGCTCACCACAATAGCGATTATTCAACAACGCATATTTCCGAGCATTGTCTTCACAAAAGTCTAAGAGTTGGATTATTGCCAACACCCATTATCTTTGTGGCATCATTCCTTGCAGTGAAGGAAATTCTTCAATTAACAAGCAGCATCACCAGACAGAAGTTTACAGGACAGTCACTACCACGGGCGTCACTCATCGACCAGTTAGATTCCCATGAAGATTAGATCTCTAGTTTGGGTGTGAATCAGCATGGCATCCTTCTTGCAGGCTTTGGCAGAGACCTTCACGCAATTGGTTCGTGAGTTAATCTGGTATCTGGGTGGGCATAACATATCGCATTGATTTAGAGGCGTTGACAGAGGTATCGAGGGACTCTGTTTATAGGGAAATCATGCGTCTATCTTCAAATTGGGAGCTCTGATAAGCACGACTTATCACATGAACCATCTATTGAGAATCTGATCGGTAGCCTGGGTCGCCAAAGGGAAATACTTTGCAATTTGATATTTTTTTTATCTTTGTGTGCCAAATATATATAATTCTTGAATATAATATTCCTCGCTGTTAGATTTTGGGCGTCAAAATAACTAGTGTGTTTCATATATTACATCTAGGATCTGAGTGTTAACTGTGATCTGAGTATTTGTTGCTATGTGTAGTTGAACAATTGTCTCTGCTGTGTGAGTTTAAATTGGTCTCGGGTTTTTACACAAGATCCAGACAGTAGTATGCAACTTGATATAATTTGCTTTTTAGTGTTCTTGGTTGTGTGAATAAATGGAATTTCACATTGTGGGGGGGAATAATAACCAATGTTCCATTCCCATTTCGCGCCAAAACAGCTAAAGTCAAGGGCAGCTTCCAATGGCAGTGCTGATTGTTTATGCTGTTCGAGATTGAATGGCAGTGATCGATAACAGTGACTACAATTAAGAACATCGTGTTCTTATGGAATGTAATGTGAAACTTTTTCCAGTATGGGTTTTTCCTCTATAACTTCTCTGATGTACAAGCATAGTGGTGAACAAAAGCACCAAAGTAAGTCAGTTCATGGATCTTGAAAGGACTTGTGGGAGGATCCAAAAAACCACACGAGGCGGATAGTTGATGAGTTCCTTTCACGTCAAGGTTTGTGGTAAGCCTGTTTAATGTTAGTTTTAATGATCAGATTAGAGCACAGAAAATTAATTCAAAATCAACACAATAACACAGCAGATACCCTAGGAAAACCCTCCACTTGAGGGAGAAAAACCCAGCAACAATATATCACTTATATATTGAATCACAAAGAGAGTCTCCTTTACAATAGAGGCCGATAATGAGGCCAAGAGTATGCACCACAATTTGATGCAATTCACAGTAACACAATGATGTAAATTCACCAACGATAGACTCAATCTTCAACAATATTGATCTGCACTTGAAGATGAATTCGCACTTGAGAAACTCGAACTTGTGGTGGATATGAAAATGAATGAATAATGGATGATACAATGCAATGGATCAATGTGTATATATACAAGTGAATGAGAGACACATCCCTTCAAGTTGTTATGTCGGCCTCCAATAAAAAGACATGCCTCTAAGTCTCATGAAGTCGGCTTCTAGAAATCGCGTCCCGTCATGAATGGATGTCGGCCTCATTAAATAAAAACATTTCTTCATTAATTCGAGCCTCTTCATAAATAGTGCCTTTTCATAATCGAAGTCTCTTATAAATTAAATAGTCGTTGGCTATTATTTAATTTATTCAATAGAGTAAAAGGAGATCGGCTGGAAGTGACAACCGACGCTATATAATAGCATCAACACTCCCTCTCAGCTAGGGAGGATACTTCCAATTGCACAAGACATATCACCTCATCGTGATGTCAACCACAATGGCTACACCATATGTGGAAAGGAAAGATATCACCTCATCGTGATATCAACCATCATGGCTACACCCATGTATGGTATGTACAAGTGCTCATCACTCAATGTGATGTTGTCACCTCATCGTGATTGTCACCATGGCTCTCCCAGAGGGTGAAAACACAAGTACAAGAAAATCATCACAGACTCTCTCACGTGATGTTGTCATGGAGTCACACACATGACATCCACCATGGCTCTCCCAGAGGGTGGAAACAAGGGCTTTCACCTCAAATCTCTCTCAAAGAGAAATGCATTAAAGAGGATCACTGATACTGAGACTCCTTAGCTAGGACTTGATTCTCCACCATACCAAGCTTGTCTCGAAAGTACACAAACTTTATCCTAGAGAGAGGCTTGGTGAGAATGTCTGTCGTCTACTCATCAATGCTGATATACCTCAACTGAATTGCTTTCCTCAATACCATATCTCTGATATAGTGGTATTTGATCTCAACATGTTTAGTTATGTCATGAAACACAGGGTTGACAGAAAGCTTCACACAGCTCTGGTTATCACAATGAATGATAGTAGGCTCCATTGATTTCCCAAACAATCCTACAAGGAGCTTCTGAAGCCACACTGCTTCTCAAGCTGCCACACAAGCTGCAATATACTCGGCCTCTATTGTACTTAGTGCCACAGAAGACTACTTCCTGCTACACCAAGATATCATCGCAGACCCCAAACTGAAGCAACATCCAGAGGTGCTCTTCCGATCAATGACACACCCTGCCCAATCAAAATCAGTATAACCATGTAGTTTCAAATCCACACCTGAAGAATATCTCAACCCATATCCAATTGTGCCACGCAAATATCTCAGGATATGTTTTGCTGCAACTAGATGTATTTGCCTTGGTTCACACATGAACTAACTAAGTGCACTCACTGCATAGCAAATATCTGGTCTAGTATTGACTAGATACATCAATGATCCAATCAATTGCCTATACATCGTGGAATCCACCAGATCTGAACTAGCTGCAGCCTCTTTCAACTTATGCAAGTTGGTCTCCATAGGCGTAGACATGGATTTGCAATCCATCATACCAAATCTCTTCAGAATATCAATAGTATACTTCCCTTGACTTAGAATCATCCCATCTAGCTTCTGCCATACTTCTAAGCCAAGGAAGTAATGCATGAGACCAAGATCCTTCATTTCAAATTCAGAAGCCAACTCCTTGCATTTGATAATGAAGTGATCTTCTCCAGTAAGAATCAAATCATCAACATACAGAACCAAGGTTAATTCTTCGCCATCAATTACCTTGAAGTACAGATTTGAATCAACATCATTCTTGGAGAAGCCCAAGATTGACAGGTAATGATCAATCCTTTCGTACCAAGCACGAGGAGCCTGCTTAAGGCCATACAAAGCCTTCTTTAGCCTGCAAACATGAGACTCCTTCCCATGCACCTCAAAGCCATCAGGTTGCTCAATATATACCTCTTCCATTCAGAAATGTTGTCTTCACGTCCATCTGGTGAATCTTCCATCCTTTAGATGCTGCAATAGCAATGATGGTCCTGACTGAAGTATAACGAGCAACTGGAGCAAATGTTTCTTCATAGTCAACTCCCTCTTTCTGTGAGAATCCTCTAGCCATGAACCTAGCCGTGTACTTCTCAATGCTCCCATCAGCCGCATGCTTGATCTTGAAGAGCCAC
The DNA here is from genome assembly GCA_007258455.2 of Sequoia sempervirens. Classification (NCBI taxonomy): domain Eukaryota; kingdom Viridiplantae; phylum Streptophyta; class Pinopsida; order Cupressales; family Cupressaceae; genus Sequoia; species Sequoia sempervirens. The sequence goes on along the minus strand of VDFB02047230.1, from coordinate 75,352,716 downwards.
TTAGAAGATACCACAGATTTTCCTTCAAGTCTAGGTACAATGTCCCAAACATCATTTTTGAGAATGGATTGATACTCTTCAGACATAGCATCTCTCCAAACCTGCTGAATAGAAGCTTCCTCAACACTGGAAGGCTCAAACTCAATAATCTGACTCATCAATGCAACATAGCTGGAAAACTTATGAGGTCTCTTACTTTCTCTAAAAGTTCCCCTTGGAGCTGCAAACCTTTCAGCCTCCTACATTGTTTGCCTGGCCCAAAGAGGTCTTTTTCTTCCAATCACAATATCTGTAGGCCCATCAATAGGTTCCAAGGGCTCAACTAGATCATCATCTTCTTTAGGTTCAGGAGCCTCCCTCTGAATCTCAGGAGCATGATCAACTTCCATATCCTGAGGAGACACATCATTATCTATCTCCATATGAGTTCCCTTGGCTCTTCTAAATGCAACATCCTCTTCAAATGTGACATCTCTACTAATCTCAATCAACTTCTGACCTAGAATGTAGATTCTGTAGGCTTTTGATGTCTCACTGTAACCTACAAATATCCCCTTCTTGCCAGAAGGTTCCAACTTTGTCCTTTTGTCCTTAGGCACATGAACATATACAGGACAACCAAAGATCCTCAAATGACTTACTTCTGGCTTCACCCTTGTGAATGCTTCTTCGGGAGTCATGTTCTCCAAGATTCAATGAGGGCTTCTATTTTGAACATAAACAGTTGTCCTAGATGCTTTAGCCCAAAGGAAGGTTTGCTTTGGCTACTTCCACAATAGATCTGTTCTTCCTTTCAGCAACACCGTTTTGTTGAGGATTATAAGGGACACAGAACTCCCTCTTAATCCTAGCTTCAATGCAAAAGTTACGGAAGCTGCCAGAAGTGTACTCTCCTTCGTTATCGAATCTCAAAACTTTGATCCTCTTCCTGGACAAATTCTCCACCTGAGCTTTGAATTCATTGAACCTCTCTAATACCTTCTCAAATTCTTTAGATTTCAAGAAATAAATCCAAGCCTTTCTAGAGTAGTCATCAATAAAAATAATGTAATACAAGAAACCACTCGAAGAAGCAACAGACATTGGACCACATAAATCAGAATGAATAAGATCTAGAATACATTTGGATCTACTTTCACTACTATGAAATGGACCTTTTGTATTCTTACCCAAAGTGCAGCCTCTGCAAGTACCTTCATGCTCCTGGTTGAGTTTCAAAAGGCCCGTGACCATCCTCTCCATGGTAGGTAGTGCTCGAAAGTGAAGGTGAGCCAATCTTCGATGCCAAAGTTCACACAAACTTGAAGAATCATGCAATAGAGCCTAAAGTGGACGAGTGCATAGTCTGTAGAGGCTCTCATGTCGAACTCCAATCACCTGAGCAGTCTTGATATTAGAGTTCTTCGTCCATGCAAGAACTTTGCCTTCTGAAAATACAACTTGGTACCCCTTGTCGTCCAAGGCTGAAATAGAGACAAGGCTTCGCTTGATGCCTGGAACAAATAGCGCATCACTCAACTGCAAGGAAATGTCGGAATCCAAGTGAAGAGAGGAGGTCCCAACTCCTTTCACAGAATAACTAGCATCATCTCCAATAATGACTTGTACACTAGAATCTCTCTCCACCAAATCAGATAGATGCTCCCTAAATACGGTGATGTGGCGAGAGGCACCACTATCAATCAACAAAGTGTTGGTGTCGGTGGGCACATTGCGACAAGGCAGAATAGAATAGAAATTCACTTGAATCCTTCTACGGAGAGATCTCATCAACATCTCCAATGGTAGCCTGCTGCTTAGGCCTGGTTAGACAGCCCTTTGCATAGTGACCATACTTGTCACATCTAAAACATTGGACTCGAGAGAGGTCCCTCTTCTTCTTGAATGCAGGAGCACCATCAGCTCCTTTCTCTTTGTTCCCTTGAAATATCCTTTCTTTCCATCTTTCCCTTTCTTCTTTGAAGATTGAGTGGCAAGAGCATGAATGTCTTCATTAGTAGAGCTTTGACCAATGACTCTTCTTGAATACAATCCGCCCTCAAACGATCAAACTTGGGAAGTTTCGATCTCGCACTGATTCCTTGAATGTAAGACTCCCAAGATGAAGGAAGACCATTAATAGTCAACATGGTCAAGTCCTTGTCATCAACAATATGACCAATAGTAGAGAGTTGATCTCTCAATTCGGAAATCTTCATGAAGTAAGCAATGACAGATTCTCCTTTCGCCATCTTAACATGGTGAAGTTGTTGCTTTAATGCGAGTGCACGGCTTGTGTTGTTGATCTCATACATCTCCTCCAAATTCTTAAGCATCTCTCTTGTTGTCTTCAACTTAGAGATGATTGGAACAATATGGTCCTTCACGGAGTCAACTAACATCTTCTTCGCCTTAGTATCTTTCTCTTCCTCATCAGTAGGCTCGGGGACGTTGCTCTCCACGAACTCAACCAATTCATTTTCCTCCAAGGTGAGCATAATTTTGAATCTCCAAGATGTGAAATTTGTTGCTCCCTCAAGTCTGTCCTTGATCTTGAGTCCGTTCACCATCTTGATGAAGAGATAGATGTGATCAAAGATGAGAAAGAGAATAAAGAGTATCGCTGTTAAACTAAATCTGATCAAGATCTTCTTCAAACCTAGCTCTGATACCATGTTAGTTTTAATGATCAGATTAGAGCACAGAAAATTAATTCAAAATCAACACAATAACACAGCAGATACCCTGGGAAAACCCTCCACTTGAGGGAGAAAATCCCAGCAACAATATATCACTTATATATTGAATCACAAAGAATCTCCTTTACAATAGAGGCCGATAATGAGGCCAAGAGTATGCACCACAATTTGATGCAATTCACAGTAACACAATGATGTAAATTCACCAACGATAGACTCAGCCTTCAACAATATCGATCTGCACTTGACGATGAATTCGCACTTGAGAAACTCGAACTTGTGGTGGATATGAAAATGAATGAATAATGGATGATACAATGCAATGGATCAATGTGTATATATACAAGTGAATGAGAGACGCATCCCTTCAAGTTGTTCATGTCAGCCTCCAATAAAAAGACATGCCTCTAAGTCTCATGAAGTCGGCTTCTAGAAATCGCGTCCCTTCATGAATGGATGTCGGCCTCATTAAATAAAAACATTTCTTCATTAATTCAAGCCTCTTCATAAATCGTACCTTTTCATAAATTGAAGTCTCTTATAAATTAAATAGCCGTTGGCTATTATTTAATTTATTCAATAGAGTAAAAGGAGATCGGCTGGAAGTGACAATCGACGCTGTATAATAGCATCAACATTTAAAACCATGGAAGGAGAAAGCCTTTCTTTTGGATCAAGGTCATGAGTCACATAGTTGGACATGCCACGAGGGTGAGCATACTGCAGAGGAGTGTGTGAATGTTTTTCTACCATGTTCACACTAAGGGGGGTGTTAGAGATTAGTGTTCACATGTATTAGAATAATAATGTGTGAGAGTGAGTTGTAGTAACAACTCACGTAATTATTGCGGGTATTAGGAATATTATGTTTGTTAGGTTTGTTAGTTGGGTTTTTTAAAGTATTATGTATAGGTTGTAAGAGAGATTATAGGTATGTGAGTTGTTAGAACAACTCACATTATTAGAGAGTAGTTCCTATAGTGTAGGGGAAGAAACTCCTATATAAGTGTGGAATTTGTATTAAACAAGATAGAGAAACAATATTATTATTGTGTATAGTTTTCTGTCTATCTCTGCTCAAATTTCCAATATTAATTTGGGCCTTTCAGTCACCAAAAGAATTTTCCAGTAGGTAGTGTATAAAGTTATATTACAAAGCATGTCCTATTACTTGAACTTTATTTCTAATGCATCCTGAAAGCATTTGGGAGAGCATGTTTAAAAATATACACAGTTATTTTTTATAAAAATATTATTTAAATTAATGTGAGTGAACATTTTGGAATCCTTTACCAAATGCTTTGGTTTCAGCCAACGTCAATCCAATATCAAACATTATTTGAACAACTATTTCTGAAATTTAAGAAAAAAGAAATATGAACTATTATTATTACCCCTTTACAAAATATCTGCATGGAATATTTTCTGTGCATTTTTTTTTTTTTCATGCAGACCTACATGACACACAAAAGCATATTCTGCATATCAATGAACATAACTTTAGCAATAGCACTCAGGCAGATCCATGGTGAACAGCCTTATTCGGAAATAACTTAATAAGCCATCTTGGAGGTGGTAAGTTTGTCGTCATGTCTTATTAAGCCTTACAACAAGTAAAACTGCAGTTGCCCACACATCACAACAAGTTCCACTTACATGATGGAGGTCTTCACCTTCTAATAACTCATATTCACATCCTGGTTTAATTACTTGGGGTGTATCCCATGACTAATTGTTGTGTGGTCATCAAATACTTAATCTTCCTTATTTGTTCTACACTCTTGAATGGTTCATCTATCAGTGAGTAATGCTACTCTAGGCATATTGCTGCAGCTCTCTTTAATCTTCTTGGCTGTTGTATGCTGACTCGAGGGAGGTCTTGCCATTTCCTGGATTTAGGTGGACCTATTAAATTCACTTGTCAGAAGAAATTTAAATTCCACAAACAGAAATCCATACCAGTTATGAAATTCTCCTACATCCCTCATCTATTAGAAATGAGGGGACATTGTTTGCCTATGCAAATTTCGTTAAACTCAAGTATTTAAACTTGGTAACTCATGAGCAGGAAATGCGTGCAAAATTACCTACCCTGTAATGTTGCCTACTTGGAGTATGCCTGAATTTGGCTTAAGGGACAATTACACAACATAAATTGTTTTACAAATAATATTCCATCGTAAATTATATGATAAATATTGAACTTAAGAATAAATGAACAATTAACATTTATGAGATGATGAACAACAATTTAAACTTGAATCTAATCTTTAGACTCTTTTCCAATAACCAATCATGGTAGGGATGGGAGAGAAACGCATGATAGGGCACCAGAAAAGGAACATCCAACCAATACAATTCCTTTAGGAACATCCAACCAAGACAATTCCTATATTGCCCTTTGCTAACATGTCTCCTTGCCAACCTTACACATGATAGCTTAGAGAAAAAGATGTAAATTATAATCATATAAATAAATCCACTATTTCCCTTATTTACTAATTTAGACATAACATATCTCCCTTGTTGCATATTAGTCATTATGAAAGTAACTATACATATATTTGTATGCCTATCCGACATTATATATATCAAAAGCATATATAATTAAATGCATACCAATCACTTATTGTATCAATATCTGCTGCTTTTCTTAACACAGATTTCTATTTCTGATTGCTTAGATGATCCTTCTCCCTTTCAAACGTTTCTCCTTTTATATCTTTATCTTAATATGAAAGGATGCATCTTTTTAGAAGAGAGATATCCTTATAAAAGGATATGTCCTTTTGTTAAAACTAATTATTTTGAACATAGACACTCATATAAGGAATCAGCCTTAATTTAAAATCTCTTTTATTGTTTGATATTGTATAATCCACAATTCCATATGAATATCGCTGCCACCAATAAATATAAACTTGGTCACTGTTTTTGTCAAGGTAAAGTTGGCTATTATTATTCAAGTCGGCCCATAATTAATATAAGATTGCTGTTTATATAAACTAATTCCTATCGCTGCCCTTTATCACATAAATCGCTGCACCTGTTAATGATGATAATCACTTCTCTTTCTAATATCAATCGATCCCTTATTATCATGAATAAATCGATGTGTCTTTGTCTAATATACCCTTGTTCCTTTTAATCGCTCCTTGTCAACTGTAATCGCTGTCTCCTTTTTATCTCTTATTTGCTCACATTTGATCACTGTATTATTCTTTTTCATACACTAATTTGTCTATGCTGTTTATATATAAACATCATGAGTAAGGTCGGCTACCTATGGATAAATTAAGTTGATTTTATCTTGCATAAACATGAAGCAAGGTCGGCCAGCATTCTTCAAGGAATATAAGGTAAGTGTAAGCGCTGCCATGTAATCTATAATGTCCCCTAGTTGGGGTATGAATAAAATAGGACATTACATGCCCAAACTCAGAAGTGCAACAAAAAAAATCATCTACACATGTATGCCAGCAGTCGGCAGTTTAAAGTTTAAACACCCAGAAAACATCATTTTAGTGCCTTTGTTATGTTTTGCTCATGTTCTGCCCCTTTGACTGTGACTACGTCATTTCTCAGTTGCTTTGGAGTGATCTTCAACCAATTCAACAGATTTATTGTCTGGAATTGAAATATACATGCCTGATTTTTTGTTTTTCAATCTAGGCTTTCACTGGTTTTTCTCTCATTTTAATTGTGCTCTAGCACTTCTAGGGTTTCAATTATTTATCTTTTTATCATTTTATCTTTTTTTCTATTGTCTTTCTTGCAAAGCTAGGGTTTAAAATTTCCATTAAGTGTTTTGAGTATTTGCCAGGGTTTCCAACTTTGCAAATAGAGATGCATCCTAGGGTAGCTGCAGTAGTAGCAACTCCAGGTTCAACGCCAGGAATGTTGCTATGCCCCTCTTTCCTTCAAGAATTTGAAGATCATCCTCGCCTAATCAAAGACCTCCTTCTGTTGTGTTCCCATCCAATAACAGATTGAACATTTGGTTCTCAGGTTTGCCTTCTAAACCTTGGCCTCCCATCTGTTGTGCTACCTATTTGGCACCACCACTCCAGAAAGCAAGTACTCTCATGTTTGAATACTACCAAACATCTCATACCAAACCTACTATACTAGTTAACACAATATCGTAATCACCAAATATCTCCTCATGCATTCCTACCAGCCAAACAACGGGTGCAGGTCTGATATTCCACTCAGCCCCAATGTGAGAGTACTTGCTTGCAGGAGTGATGATGCCAAATAGGTAGCACAACAGATGGAATACTACCAAACATCTCATACCAAACCTAATAGTTACCGCACGCATCATTTTACACAGGAAACATCATATATTAGTTAACACAATAGCGCAAGGTTAAGTGACATCACCAAATATCTTCTCATGCATTACTGCCAGTTACTCCTACCAGCCAAACAACGAGTGCAGGTCTGATATTCCACCCGGCCACCCTCATAAGGGGTATCATGTTCCATATGGGGTAATGAGAGCAGCATATGAGTGACTTTTGATGATTGCTGCAGACTTGCAGCCATCCTGACACACTGAGATGAGTAACATGCCCAGAAACTACCCTCTGGCATGCTTCACATTCTCTTTGTTCCTCAATACAAATGGGCTACAACCAAACTCAAGAATAGATGACACATCCAGGACTACTAAACCACACAAATGCAATTTCCTAAACTAGATACAAATTCAGAAAAAACATTAGAGTAGATTGAAATTCACTTCATAATACATGAAGCCCAAGCTTGGATAAACTGGGGAAAACAAGTCACAAACCCTCCACCTAGCACCAACTCAGGTGGCTGCCAGCCACCTACCATGGCACTGGAGCTCCAATCTCCAGAATGGTTGTGGCTCTGACCTGTCCAACTAAGGCCCAATAGATGTACAACATTTATAATAATTCCCCTGTGCCACATAGGACCTTGTGGTACTTAATTGGAGTCCTTGCTTCCAGCTTACACACACATATACACGTATACACATTTTCTTAATCCTAAAACCATATTGATAATTCAATTGTTTCCCTTACACCACAGAGTGCCTTAGGATAGTAGTTAGGATTACAAAAGCAACATTCTAGGTTTCCCAAGAATATCGAAGTAAATCCAAACATTCAGAATATAGGTTGGTGGCTCCAGATGACAAGGATAACAGGATGATCCCAGTCTAACAATATCACAAATACACACAAACATAGACACAACAGAACCACAAGAATATCTAACTTCTTCAATTTCACCTTGTCTTTTTTTGCAGCCCTAATCTAATTTAATATCTTCCTTCTCCTTGTCCCCAGATATCGTCCCTTCAGTTACTTTCCACACAACACTTGTTCTGACTAATCTCAATTTTCTCCTCAACACTCCTCTTCTTAAGGATTTCTTTGCCTTTCAGTAGACTAGACTAAGCTTTGAATGCTCATAGGAATACTTTAGAAATCACATTAAGGGAATGAATCAGGGATTTTGCTAAACTCAGCTTGTAACCTTCATCCCCTATTTATCATGTTTCCTCTTGTTTTGCCTTGGAGGTCTATCTTTTGAACCACTGTATGGTTGTCCTACCCATTCATTTATGTGACATCCTTTTAGGATATCCCTCTAGGATATCTTTCTAGCATTGTAATTAATTGCATTACCCAGACCTAACTGTTCTGATGTTGTGAGATGTTGACCACCTTCCTTTGGCTACTTTTCCTAGTTGCTTTCATTCATGTCATTGACTTTTGCTCAGTTTGTTGCCAATTAGGATTCCACTATTTTTCTGCCAATTCTCCCACTAATCCAGTTAGTTCTTGTCACCTTGCATTTTTTATGGTCTTGTCTTTCATTGCCTCGCTGCTATTTGGGCAGAATTTCTGTATCCAGGTTTTCTCTCTGTGTGTTTATTTCGTCTCAGTTTTGTGAAATATGCTAACCAATTTTTTTGAAGAAGTAACACAAAATAACCAGCAATAGATGATTGGATTAGCGTTAGCCTCAAACTGAAAACTGAACTTGAATGGAAGAAACTGAACTTGAATTGAAGAACTACTCAACGTCAAGAATGTGCACTCAAGATCCCACTGAGGGCGAGGTGCTAACATATGACGGAGTCTAGAAAATTGAAATTATAAACTGTTAGGCGGATAACCAGCCATAGAAAACATTTCCTCACTACCACCAACAGTGGGGGGAGAATTACAATTAAGCACAATTCATCCGCTGCGGCGGGCATCCACAGAGCTGTGGGGATTCACCACTGTGAAGTGGGTATAAGAGTGTTACAAATAGATTGTCCACACTGGCGGTAAACCATCCAGGGGTAATTTAATGATAAACAGAAAGTAAATTGCAGAAATGAAAGAAATGGTTGGATTAGTAATGCTTAATCTCAACCTTACAAATAAAACTCTGCAAATTACTAAGTACAATTGATAAGGAATGAACCTTAGATACAAGTATGAGCTTCTACAATGATATAACACTCAAATACTGAAGTATAAGCCAAAAATCTGGAAATTGCAACAGTCTGATATAAAAATCAGAATTCTGGAAATTATAACAGCAGACTGGGAAACAGTAAAATATTCATAACTCACTCGTTTCACCTCCGAATTGACTGAAATCTTTTGCAAATGTTTCTCAAGAGGTAGGCGCCCAAAAACCAAGCACCAAACAGCAGCAACTCCAACTTATTTTTTTACTTGCACAATTCCCAATGCACATGAGATGGTACGGCCCTCTTGGGAGGGGCGATTTTATTTAAAAATCAGACACTTCAAATTAAAATCTCAAAACTTGCATGAATAGTCGCCCAAGGTCAACAAACAGATTGGTTAAATACCCAGAACGAAATTCAAGCTGGAAAATAAGCCATGAATAAAAATCACTTTCAGCAGTTGATGAAACAGCAAACCAAAATTACCAAAATCTCCAAAATTCTTCAATCTTTGATGCTCAATCTGCTAGTCTGAAGTTGAGAAGCAGCAATGTAGCCAACTAGGTGTTATATTGCAAACACGAAATTGGATGAGAGGCTAGGAGGTAGACTTCCTCGAAGCAATATGTCAATTGTCATTTCGACAGCATAACTTTAGCTTAATTTTCATGGATGAAATGCTGGAGCAGAAACCTTCAATAAATAAGAGCTCAACAAAACTCTTCAATTGCCTGAGAAGCAGCTCAAAAGACACAAGAGACCTTTCCAATTCCCAAAGACCAGTCAACTTCTCAAGTGGCGTCCCAAAAGCCTCCAAGAATTTCACTTTATTCAAATAATATAAAAGTGGCGTCCACTTTTGCTCAAGGAATAAAGTTCTTAATAAAATTAATCAAGCTCTTTATGAAGGCGTACCCTTCATGGCCCCACTTTAAAAACAACTTAAGTTATCTCCTTAGGCCAAGGGGGTGTCAACAGTGAATTAAAACATAATGCCTTTAATTAAATATTTTTCACCAAATAAAGCTCTCTGAAGACCAAGCCATAATAACAACTGCTCCAACTGAAAATGACTTAATGAAGGCTGACAACTGAACCACTGCCAAAATTAGTATTTACTAAAAATAGTAAATACCTAGAAATGCCACAAATCTCCAAGCAAGGAAACCCTAATTTAACTTCTGATCAACCTACGGATTTCCAGAAATAGGCTATCAGTCAAAGAAGAGCGTATGGCCAAAATGGGGACATTACATTTTGGCACTTCTGTTGACCTACCATCTAATGTGTCATCCACTTTAGTTGTTTCTCCATCACCTCAAAGCCACTGCATCACCTCAAAGCCACCTCAATCACCAATCATATACCCCATGGAGCACAATACCCTCCTACTTTGTCTAGTGCTCCACGTCACCTATGACCTCCACATGCTTCAAACCAAACATCACAGCATTGAATGAAATAAAATAAACTAATCAAGCAAAATAATTCAGCTTTCACTTCAAAATAATTTTATATCACACTCAAAATCTAATCAAGCAAACACATCTTAAGATGATTAATCATAGTTCAGAATTCATACAAACTTGAACACATTTGCTTAAGCCCACTAAATCCAATCCATCAACAGTTGTAACGAGTTCTCATACTAATTTAGATATTGAATTAGTACGCTCTCATCTTTACCCACAGATTCAAGGCTCATCCACTATTTAATATTCTATCTGATTGCATTCACAAGGCTTTTTTGTTCCTGTAATACTCGTGTGCAACCTTCACTAGAAGATACTGCTTGAAACTAGGTAAAGCATTGTGAAGCAAGAATAGCTGCCAGAAATTTTTGGTATTATAACAACATACCATTCCATGTGTGGAGCCCATATTGGGAGTCATTGGTCAATGCATTGAATCTTGTTGGAAAAGGGTTCTAGGCTCCTAGTCCACATGATTTGAATGGAAACTTGTTGGAGAAAATTGAGAAAAATACTGAGGACATAGTGAAAGATCAAAAAGAAAATAGGTGCAAAAAGAGTTCCGGTATTTTGCCTTGTGGATGGACAGCTGGTAGGAACTGCACATTTATCAACTTCCAAGTGGGCTTGAAGTGGCTAGCTGGTGTTCTTTAGGTCAATTGATGCCTTTCACGAAGTGAAAAATATAGTCTACATGTCATATGTTGGAGGAGGTGATCATTAAAATGGGTGTTGGGAATATTATACAAGTTGTACCTAACAATGCAGCAACATATGTAGCAGCTAGAATTGCTGAGTGTAACCCTACCACATAGAGCCCCTGCGTTGTGTTGCCCATTGCATTAATCTCCTATTTGAGGACATAGGAAAACTTGGATGGATGAAAACCATGATTGAAAAAATGAGAAACATCATCAAATAGATTTACAACCACCTTTCACTGCTTAACTTAATGAGAGAACATACCATAGAAATGGAGCTTGTGCAATCAAAAGTCACACAATTCACCATTTCATTACATTGCAAATGCATTGCAACCTCACTAAAATCCAGTGTTCCACGGCCTAGGGGACGGGGGGACGTGCGGAACGCGTTTCGAAGATGGGGGGACAAAGGGCCTAAGTTTGGGGACAGCGGCGGGGGGGTGGCGGGGTGGTGGTGGGGTGGTGGTGCTGATATAGTTATACATACTTGAAAAACTAGTTTTGAAAAGATGTATAACAATATAACAGTATAAGAATTACATTTCAAATGAAACTATAGGAAATTAGTAAAATTATAACATAGCAAAATTTGAAATACTAAATCTAAATACAAAGATATCTTGAATGCTAATTGCTAAATAAAATTTGACAAATGAAATTGTCAAATTGATGATTTCTACTATATCGAAAATATGAATATCTGATGTCATATGAGATATCACAAAGTCTATAAAGATGATTACATGATTCATCATTACAATGAGTAGCAAATGCCAAATGGCAAATAGTAAAACTAAATACAGATACTAATAGCAATAGCATTACAAAAGACAAAATGCCAAAATGTCAAAACTCAAAATGTAGTGAATGGAGGCCTCTAATCATCTGCAAACTCCTCATCACTGGACGTGGGGCTCAACGGGAGACGGCTAGGCATCTCCCCACCTCCCGAGAAACGCCTAGGCGTCTCCCAAGGAGGCTTGGAGACATGGAGACTTCTCTCAAGGAGACTTGGAGACATCTCCTTGGGAGACGTTTCTCCGTCTCCGACGGAGCACTGGTGGCGGTGCCGGGGTGGCGGGATGGCGTCACGTACCCGTTTCCCCGTCCCTGAAACGTCCCCGTCTCCGAAACGCGGCCAAAAAGGGGGGGAAACGCGTTTCCGTGGAACATTGCTAAAATCTCTTAGGCAAATGTTTGAAAGCACTAGGTTGGACAATCCATGTTCAAAGAAAGCCTTAGGGTAAAGGGTCATCAAGACTCTTTTTAATGATGTGTTTGCCAAGAGCATGGATGAGATCCTTGAAAGTGTAACTTTAAAGTTAACCATTATGAACTTGCAAAGTAATCAATTTCATTTGGAATTTTGTAAAATTTATAAATTTTAACTCTTCAATTTCTCATTTAACTTTTATTTGTTGATGTTATCTATTTTTTTATAAATTTTAGAACTCAATACGAGTTTGTTATTATACAAAACATTTGCTTGGATTTATAGAGTTGGTGGATAGGAATAATTATAGGTTGTGTATGAGACCAAGGACAAGACCAAGAAGGCCATCCAGTATACTATGGGAGAATTTCAAAAACATAAACCCATTTGGTGCATAACTGACTGGAGGTAAAACAAACAGCTCCACCAACAAATACATGTAACAATCTATTGCTTGAACCCCCAATTTTTTCTTCTTTTATTTCATTAACGAGGGTGAGAAGGTCAATAGCCTCAACACAAGGATAGACAGGATAACACCTGATGAAACCTTAAAGACAATTTTTGATGAGTTGTAGATTTACAAAGTTGCAAAGAGGAGGTTGTTTTCTTTGCCTCTATGCATTCAGAGGAAAATAACCTGGCAGCTAGGTAAAAATAAATTAAGTCCTTCAAAAGTTTAATCACAATATCATAGATAGTAGACTTGTTTGATAAGTGCAAGTCTATTTTATTTCCAAAATTATGAACATTCTCTTTGCAGATTTGTGGTGGGAAGAATATGGTGCAAAAATACTAAATCACCAAAGCCTGGCCATTTACATTTTTGTGCCAGCCATGTAGTGCTTCTAGGTGTGAATGCCCTGCATTGACCACAATTGAAGCATGTTTGGGGACATTCACACAAAAAAGAGCAACAAGTTAACCTAAAAGTGCCTCGATGACCTCATTTTGGTGCAATGCAGCCTCTCTTTGCAAGACAGAGTTGGAGGGGAAGGATAACTATGATGTGATTGCATTGTTGAGGATGAGGACCCTTGTTTACCAAGGAGAAGATCTCTAAATTTGAGAAGGAAGCAACGAACACTGAAACTGAAGCAGAAGTGGTAGCATCAAGAGGGGCTGCATTGACAGATAATATTCTTAAGGATGAATCTGTCCCTAAGGAGGAATCTCTGCCATCCAATTCAAGAATGCAACCAATGAGGACCTTTAGTCAAAGAAGAAATTTGTAAATTATTTTATGGATTCGTAAATTTTCTATGATGATGACTAATCACCATATGGTGATGTTCATTGTAGTGCTTTTTACTAAAACTAATACAAAAAGTAACAATGAATTCTCTAAAATTATTTTTTTACGCTTCTAACAGTATTTTCCATGTTGTTTAAGTTTTTATGCATTTATGTATTTTTTTAATATGTCAAGTTATTGAGTCTTTGCCAAGTCCCAAGTCTAAGTCAAAAAATTCAGTTGTCAATATTTTCTGAAGTCGGAGTTTTAAAAGTATGGCTCAAGCCATAGTCCAAAATACTCAATAAAACTCAGCAGCCCAAAATTTTAGTCAAAGTCACACTGGGCAAATAAAATAAATTACAAAAAATCATAAAAAAAACTTAAATAATGCATGAGAAGCATTAAGAATGAATTCAGAGAATGCATAAATCTATTTTGATTATCAATTATTCATGAGTCAATGATTACATATCATATCCCTCAAGGCTCGAAGTTCAAAATTTTAAATAATGTATCACTACAATCTACAACTTCTTTTTCCCCATCCTAATAGTATTCAGCATTCAACTAGAAGGTAAATCTGAATCATCCTCCTCAAGAGAAAATGACTCATCAAGTATGTCATCCCCCAGTGCTTCCACTTCTACTACTGCTACTACTCTCTACAATTCAATAAGATATTTGTCAATGAACATGAGATTCACATCCATCCTCGACAATTCAACTTAAAAGTTAAATATTTATCATGGTCATCCAAGTCAATGCCATCATGAAACTCCTTCCCCTCCACCTTTTTGAAGTGAAGGTGAAGGTTCCATTGGACATGGACAAATTCATTGAGGTGTTCTTGGGTAAACTTGTTGCTCTTCTTGGTGTGAATGTTCTCAAACAAGATCCAATTGGGCTCACATCCACAAGTGCTACAAGGCTGGCACAAATCATGAATGGCTAGCCTTTGAAGATTTGGTATTTGGGAACCTAATCCTCCCACCACAAATCTACAAATAAATAAGATATTTAAAAAAGTATAAGTGCTAAGTAGAACTTTGTAATATAAAGCTTAAATTGCTATCAAATAAGTGTTCAAAGGACAATTCCTAATATTCTAAATAATCTAGACTTATTGGTTCACAGCAAAGAGTCGGCACGAAATCACAACAATACGAATGGATTCTAATGGGTACCATTTTTCAAACCATCAATACAATGGTACATGGCAGGCTAAGGAGCAAGGCTTTCAAAAATTCCAAGGGCAATGACTACATCATGACACAATCTCAACTCAAGCATCATCCATCTCCATCCCCTATTGTGCATTTTCCTCATAGGAGACCACATATAGAAATGCACCCAATAGATCAATGGAACAAAATTTGAAGGAGAGTAGACTAGTAGAGTCAAATCCAAAGCTCGAAAATAGTGATAACATGGGAAACCCTAGGCACTTGTCATATGTCAACTCAATTCTACTGGGATCAAGAATCCCTAACCAAAATATCCCCTTTCCTAGGAACAAAGATAGCATCTTTATGGACCTAAGGGATATTAGCATTGAATCCAAATCTCTAGATTGGAATCCATGATTATGGGGAAGTTTTGGATTTTTGGCCCATGGGAAGCCCAACTAGAGGCTTGGATAGCAGCAAATTGGGGGGATCAAACCAAGATCATAACATTACCCAAAGGTTTCTTTATTGTCATTTTCCCAATCTAGAATTGCACAACAAAGTTTTGAATGGTTTGTGGATGCTTCAAGTGGCTAAGTTTGCATTACAAAAATGTTCTTGAAGAGAAAGAAGGGATCTTCGCAAGGATATGCGTAAAAGTAAATGCGTTGACTCCTCTCACTCCCTCCACTAGCCTAGATTCAAAGGTGAGAATCTAGAAATAACACACTAGACTAGAAGATCCAAGCATGGTTTGCTTTGATTACAAGAAACCAAAGCATGTCAAGAAGTTTTTTGGTGCTTTGAGAAAATCCAAGTAGATATGGAAGGCTCCAACTCCTCCTACAGCAAACAACAATTCAAGTCAGCCTCAACTAATGGAAGATAAGGAGGTTGCTCCCTTATCACCTTTGAGGTGCAAGATATGTCTAGGAGTAAGGATTTAGACCAAATGGAGATAGTAAACAAGATATTTGCCACTTGTGAGGATGACACTCACAAAGAAGCCTTGGAAGACTTCAACTTTATGAACAGCACTTTGAACTCAATTATAGAGGGCATCTTTGAATTGATCAAGGAGGAAGGGTAAATTGTCAGAACTTATCTAATAGATGGCAACGAATTGACCATTTCACAAACCCCCTTTATGAATAACAAGATGAATTGTGGTTCTCAAAAGCAAGTCAAGAAGTCTAGAAAAGACAAAACAATGGAAGAAGTTAGTTGTGATGTCCAAACTAATCTTCCATGTTTGAGGTCAAGGCAATCCCCCCATGGGCACAATGAAGGTCCTATCTTGGAATGTTAGGGGCATTAACAAAAGGCACATGGTCAAGCATCTTTTAGATTTGCAAGATGCAAAAGTCATTTTGTTGCATCAAACAAAATTGAACTTGGAGACAACAAGATTAATGAAAAAACGGCACAAACGAAAAGGGGATTTTGTGAAGGCCAATGGAGGCTTTGGGCGCTAGGAAGTTTTTGATCACACTTAGCTATCTCTCTTGAAAGGGTTAGATCCAAACCTAATTAGCAAATTTACCAGGTATAAAGTTTCTCCTCTAATTGTTTTTGTGTTCAATATTTATGTTCCTACTGAATGCCTTCTCAAAAAATATTTGTGAGGCAGTTTGGATAGGGACCTACTAAGTTTGCAAGGTTCTTTGGCATATTTGGGAAAATATTTAAACGTCTTCCTTCTAGCCAACAAGAAAAATGGAAGATTTGTTCATTCCACCCAATCACGTAGGTGGATTTTGGGTCTTTTGTTAATAACCATAATTTGGTTGATGTGCCTCCCAAAACGATATTTTCTCCTAGACCAAACCAAGACCGAGTTTCCCCCAAATATGAGTGACTTTTGATGATTGTTCCTAAAGTCAATAGATGCCTCCAATGAAATCAAAAATGCTGAGACTTATGCAATTTATTAGATGGGGTGATCTAGGAGGTTGGTGTTGATAATGTTGTCCAAATTATCACGGACAACGCAGCTGCATATGTAGCTATTGTTAGACTACTTATGGAGAGGCATCCCACAATTTCATGGTCTCCTTGTGTTGCACATTGCTTGGACTTATTGCTAGAGGACATTGGGAAGATTGGATGGGTCAAATGTGTGGTTGAAGATGCCAAAAATGTTACCAAATTTATCTACAACCATACTTGGGTGCTTTCCTTGATGAGAAAATTCACAAATGGCAAGGACCTCGTGCAACTAGGAGTGACACGATTTGCTAGCCCCTTCCTCACATTGCAAAGCATTCTTGGTGCCATTGCTCATCTCAAGCAAATGTTTGTGTGTGATGCTTGGTTGGAGTCCCCATTTTCCAAAAAACTTGAAGGGGAGAGGATTGTAAGCATATTTTTTGATGAAAAATTCATCAAAAATGGAGAGGGGTTGATCGAGATAAATAACAAACACAAAAATAAAATTTATACATGATAATCTATTTGCTGTTTTTTAGGGGTTAATTTTGTATTAATTTAACATTTGTTTTCATATTTTTAGGTGACTGAACCTTTGGTTAGGATTCTTTGTATGATGGATGGAGAGGGCATGCCAATGGATTTCATTTATGAGGCCATGGATAGGGCCAAAGAGGCCATTTCACATTACTATGGCGGAAACAAAAGAAAATATGAAATCATTTGGAGCATCATTGATCATAGATGGACAAACCAACTCCACCAGCCGATACATGCCTTTGCCTGCTTCTTGAACCCAAAGTTCTACTTCTCTGAAACATTTAAGGCTGATGCGGAGGTCATGGCAGGTCTTGTCACATGCATCGATAAGATGGTGCCTGATCGTGAGATGAGAGACAAGGTGCTTGATGAGTTGGAGGTGAGATTTGTTACATCTTATTTATGAATTTGCAATGTTGACTATCTAGAAACATCAATTTTACATACATAATAAATTGATAACTAATTTTCTATATTTGATCTAATTTTATTTTTATCTATTCAAGGTTTACAAGGGTGCAAAGGGGAGACTCTTTTCCTCACAACAAGAAATTGAAAGGAGAGAAAAACAACTAGGTAAAAAAATTTGTTCAATACTACAAGATGAAATTAGAAAGTTGATTCTTACATTTTTTACTGTATTCTTATATTTTTTAAATGTGTTTTTTGTAGATTTATGCTGGGAGAACTATGGTACTAGCACGCCAAATCTTCAAAAGCTAGCCATCCATGTCTTGTCGCAACCATGTAGTGCTTTTGGGTGTGAACATAATTGGAGCTTATTTGAGAACATTCACTCAAAGAAGAGAAATAGGTTGACCCAACAGCGCCTAAATGATCTAGTCTTTGTTCAGAACAACCTTTGCCTTCAAACTAGAAAGGTGGAGGGTGTTTCACATGAGTCCATCGACTTGGATGATATTGATCCATATGGTGAATGGATTATTGATGAACAAAATGATGATGTTGATGTCTTCCTTACTGATGAAGATCTTGCTGAATTGGAGAGAGCAGTAGCAGAAGAAGAAGAAGCAGCAGGATTGGATGCAATGGCAGAGGACGAAGACACTTTTGAAGATCAAGAAACCACTCCTCAATCTCCTCATCATTTGGATACTATAGCACCTTCTAGTTCTAGGCCTACAAAATTGAGTTGCAGTAGGAGGAAAAATAGGAAGATATAGATTTTATTTGGTTGTTAATGTTTTTCTCATTTTGACATGTCATTATATGTAAACATTTATAAACTTATGATGCTGTTATATATTTGAAAGTTTGAAACTATGACTATGAATGATGAAATTTCAATTATTGAGTGTTTGATGATCATATGACATGTGTAATCTTTGAATTATGATAAATTGTAAATGAAATTAGGCTCTTATGTTCTCTAAATGCATTAATTTCTTTTTTTTTGTTAAACTACGGTTTTTTTTTTTTGGTCGAGTCTGTGTCAAGTCTCGAGTCCAAGTCCTATTTTGGGCTGCCGAGTCCGCGCTGAGTCTGAATTTTCCAACTTTGATTTAGACATTGAAAAAAACAAACATAAGCAGCAAGGTTTTAAAATACGAAAGAAAAAGTAAGAAAAAAGAAATATTAAACCCAAAAAATTTCCTTTCAAATTGCACTCCAACTTTTGATAAGTTCTCCCAATCGCCCATCAATCACTTCAAGCAATTGAGAATAAAATTTCTATAAGAAAAAATTTTTAAAAGTCAGTTTTAAAGGTTTTTTTACTTCATTTGCTGAATTGCTCGCTTTTTTAGACCCACTAAGTAACTCAGCAATTTTTTTTGGCACAGTTGGACAACAAAACTTGGCAAGTACTCACCAAGATTTGAAAAACTAGTTCAAAAAATTGGATAACAAAAACTCTTGATCCTCCCTGAAAATGCTATTGAGCAAAAGAGATTTGCCATTCAAAAGATCAACATCTATTGGTTGTGGCATAGTAGTAAGATGGGGCGCTTTTGGCGATGATCATGCAGCTATGCTCACCCCATTTTAAGTAATCTCCATCTAAACATGGCTTGTTGGATGTGATAAAGGAATTGGCTTTCACATCAACTAAAGTGGAATTTTGCATTTTGAGGAAGACTCTAAAGTATAGTATGTTAATGATAACATACAGCGTCGATATAATGCTCCAGCTTAATAAATTAAATGATAGCCAAGAGGCTATTTAATTTATATATATATGTGGCACGAGTTTTGAAGAAATCATATTTAATGAAGATTTGTATGAGGCCGACCTATTTCATATTATCTACGATTTTCTCTTTTTGGCGCAATCTCCTATATTGTTCTTGGAGGCCGACTTTCTTCTAGAGGACAACTTATCTATCTCTAGCCGACTTGCATTTAACAAGTTCGCACCCCTTCATGTGGTATATATATGAGTTCACTTTCTCCTTGACAATTATCAAGCAAGTTCGATTCATTTGATACAAGCGCGAATTTATTCAAGAGCAGGTTGCGAATTTTCTTTAAGGGCAGATTTAGATATTTAGAGGTGCAGATTATTATCTGTTTTTGCATCCTGTGTTGGTGCTGAAGATTGGCCTTGTAGTTGGCCTCATTGTAAAGAGAATTGTTGCCACCATTTATATATATAAGAGTGATCTTTGTTGCTGGGTTTTTCTCCCTCAAGAGGAGGGTTTTCCCAGGGTATCTGCTGTGTTATTGTCTGATTTTGAATTAATTTTCTGTGCATTAATCTGTTCATTAAAATTTACATAGTAAGCTTGTAATCACCAAAAAGCTCACTAAATGAGCCCTAGCAAGTTCAATTGATCGTCTCCCCCTTCCACTTTAAGTGGTCTCCATTTAAATGTGGATTGTGGGCATGGTGGAGATTTTGGCTTTGATATCAAGTAATATAGAATATTGTACTCCAAAAAGACTCTAAAGTATATTTTTGGGACTGTTAACGAGAACCCCCATAAAACTCAGCAAATGAGCCCTAGCGAGTTCAGACCAGCTCGCCCACTTAAGAAACTCGCTACTAGATGGATAAAACACCAAAAAAAAAAAGAAAGAAAAACCTTGCTGCTGATAAACTTTCCATATTTCCCTCATTTAATATATATATTTCTGTTCACGAGAAAAAAATACGGAATTTGCATCATGGAATACTCAATTTGAGTGATTCATTTGCAAACGGGAGATTTCGATTGAATTTTCATAGTTTTGCATTGCCCGAGCCCAAATGGATATGTGAATCCATGTCCTAACACTGTGCTCCGAAGTGTAATAAGAGGGTAGCCGAGTCCCTTGTAATTCAGGATCGTATTCACTCGAGATCATAGAAACATAGCATGTCTCCAATTTAGATTGTTCAAGGAGAAAAGAAGGAAGCATCACCCATCTAATATTTGCCCGAGTAAAAGTAGCTACTTTAAACAATCTCTTCTAGTGGTTTAGTGCCCTAAAAAATGAAAAGTATAGATGAGATACCTTGTGAAAGGTGAGATCGATGGGTAGATGGGAGGAAGCATGAATGAGGGTGAGAGCCTCATCGAGACGGTCGGATTGAATGAGGGCCACAACCTTGCAATGCAAAGCATCCTGGTCCGCCGGAGCCGCACCCAGAATCTCATCTGCTATTTTGATTATCTGCTTGTAATCGTTGCCTTTGGTAGCTTTCTCTAAGCTAGAAAACAGGTCATCAATGGAGATCGTTGGTTGATCAGGCTGTGATTGTCGTGCAGAAACAGCCGCTTGGGCACTGGTTTTGGGCCTTGGCTTTGTCTTGGGAGCCATACTCTTCGCTTCTCTTTCTTCTCAACTGCCGATCGGAACCTAATTTAATTGGTTAAGCTAAAATATGTTGGTTCTTGTATTAAAATTGTAGAGGTAAAAACACCTCTATATAAAATAATCCTAGGTTAATTAGAAAAAGAATTCCAAACTTCTTATAAGGTAATACCATTATCACTAAATACTAAACTAAACCAAAAATGACATGGCTATGCAATTTCGCTATTACAATTTAATTTATGTCATTTTGGTTTAGTTTAGTATTTAGTGATAATGGTATTATCTTAAGAAGTTTGGAATTCTTTTTCTAAATATATGTGTTTTTTTAATTTTATTTTTATTTGTATATGTACATATTTTAGTATATAATTTATTTTAAGTATTTATTATATTTATTCATACATTTATTTAAATTATCATCACATGCTTAGATCTAATTGTTTGTCTGTATAGGGTCATTTCTAAAATAACGAGGTTAGCCACATAGTTGTGGACTTGACCCTCACCTTTTTAAAATTCAAAATTTAAATTTAGCCAACTAACCCCCTTTATTTTCCTACATTAAGCTAACCAAGCACAAATTTATGTGATTTGTTCTTGTGTTAGTATTTAAAGGTAAATATTAGTATTCATTTTAGTAGTTCTCATCTCTCAACTTAGATCATTAAAGGCACAATCTATAGTGAAACATTTGGATCTAGTACACTAAAATGAGTGATGAATCTACATACATCATTGTAGGGCCTTTTCTTATTATCTTCAAACTTTTGTACATATTTATGGGGTTTGACCTAAGAGAGCATGTCTCCTTGCAAGATAATATTGACCCTTTATGAGTATTTTTAAATACTACTAACCCTTATATATCATAAAGGAGTAAAAAGCTAAGAAAGATCATTCAAGTGAACTATTGGATCCCAAAATGGTAGATCCATTATTCTATAATATTTATTACCTTGAAGACTAGGGATTTGTCATTAAGAAGGTAAAATATGGGTTTATCAACATATTGAGAAAGGTTTAAGGTCACTTTATGAGAGTGGGTAAACTCTCCTACACATTAAGCTTGAATAAACCTAGGAGCATATCCCTAGAGTTATCCTTAATAGGTTTTTATATCACTAAAAATATAACATATTGTAACAATAAATAGTTATACCCAAATGTACACTTGATCCCTGTATTTATCATTAGATCAAGATCAACTAAACAACCTCTTATATAGTTGATTTAACACCTTGCACATGCACCTATAGATAATAGCAATATTATAAACCCCTTGATGATTTCATTCATTATTTCATACACAATGGCAAGGCACAAACATACTAGACAAGATTGGTTGATGATTTAATAGTTTGGGGTTTACTTAAGATATTTCCCTAGTTTGTAATGTTGAATCATGAACAACATGCATATTCTAATATATTCATAATCTACTCCTACTACTAACAAGGATGAATGGTTCTTAGATGATGGAATGGTTAATCACTCGCCTATGTGGACCAATGCTTACTCCATCAAAAAACAAATTCATGAACAACAAAGATGAAAGAGATATTTTGAATAAAGTATCAATAGAACTAGATTTCATTTATATGCAAATAAAAGAATACATTCCATGTGATGGGCATACTTAGTAATTCATCTTAGAACTACACTAACCCATATGCAACAAAGGGAAAACCATTATAAATCATTTTAAATGCATTAAAAGTTGTCACTCTTCATCTAACCTTTATTACAATCCAAACATATGGAATTTAATGCCCTAGAATATATTATAGACCTTTCTAACTCAAAAATTGGCTCAACAACCAATTGCTTGTGTAAATAATAAACTAGTATATGCAAATCTTTAGTTTAGATGTCCAATTTGTACTCAAGAGTCCTAGGATGATGACATGTCATGTCCCATTTTTATTTAATTTAACTTTGCAAGAAAATTTTCATTTTTAAATTTTCCATGGGATAAGGAAGGAGTTTGGAAAATAATTTTATTTAATATTTTGGACTCGTAATTATTTAATATTTTAAAGTTGTTTGAGTGGGGAAAATTAAATATTAAATATATTTTAATAATTATTGGTATTGGAAACCAAAAATGGGGCATGAGATTTCTTATTAGGAGGTTTTTAGCCTCCAAGTTTAGGTAGCAATCAATTATTTGAGGTGGTTTTTTTATGACAGCTTGCATATGGGGAGCTACGGTCCAACTTTGGTTAGGAATCTTGTAATGGAAAAATGGTGAGCTTATTTAGAGGGAAAATGATGAAAATAATATTATTTTATTTGTTATTCCAAAAAAGGGTATTTTGATTCAGTCCTCTATTTATTTGCAGGAAAAGTCACATTTTAGGATCTTTTACCATTTCATCTTCATAATTTTTCATGGTATAAACTCCATGTTCTACAATATCCTTATGTGGATGAAAACCCATAGAGGATTGTGGCTTGTGGATGAAAATCTATGAGTTTTAGGAGTCAAAGGATGAAAAACCTTTGATTCAAGATGGAATTCTCATCCAAGAAGTGCAAAGGAGCTTCACAGGTTGTTGCAGATCAGCCATTTTCAATTTGGTGTATTTATTTGCATATTTAAGTTTACAATTTGTTTGAAGTATGTTGTAGGTGTTGTTGTTGTGAAGAGTGATTTTTTTAGTATTTAATTTCTTCCAATCATGTCCAAGAGCTAAATAAAATATCTTTCCAATCAGGTATTGTTTGGAAGAGTTTCGAGTGAGATAGCCAATTTGTATGGTTTCATTTTTAGCAAGTTTTTGGTGTAGTCATTTCAGATTTGTTGTAATTATTGTGTGAGAAATTTTATATTATTTTCCAGCATCAAGGATCATTTCTAAGTGTTTCATCTTTCTTTGGTGCTTTATGGGTGAAGTTTGGCAATGTAATGTTAAAATATTCAATGTTTATTTCACCCAATTTGTGTAGAAGTTGTTTATGTTATAGATCTTAAATTTGTATTGTTGTTGGGGTTTTGACTATTATAATAGTCCTTATTCATGTAAAAATAATTATTATATGATTTAATAAGTAACAATATTTTTGGTCATTCTCGATGTATTTGTAGTGTTGACTAGCTAGTTGTTTGTGATGCTTTTTATGAAATTTGTTGAAATGTGATTACCATTCAATATCAGATCCAAAAATTCATAATGAAAAAATTAAGTTGACGTATTATAATGGATTAGAGCTAATATTTGGTCATCTTGTAGGGTATTAAGATAACATTTGAGAGGGGAGGGTATTAAGATCCTCTTTAAAAGTAACTTATCAAGATACAAAAGGATATATGAGGGTACAAACTTGAAGCCTTGTGAATCTTTGATGATTATCAAAGAATGTATGATAGTGTCAAATATAATTTGTTCCTTGATGATTGCTTGAACTTACTCAAAGACAAGTATCCAAATAAAAGAGGCCTATGTAACAACATAAGGAGGCCGAGAGATGAGAAATAAAAATTAAAAGTTGTTAAAGAGGAGATCAAGGAGAAAAATTCAAAAGAATCATTCATAAAAGAGGAAGGAAATATAGAACTAGAGCTACAAGAAAGTGAGAAAATCAATGAGGAAGAATAGAAAGATTTTACCATGCAAGTTAAAGGTAAAAATCCTTTTATATCAAAAGGTATTTATTTCACTTCTAATATTTTCATGTGTCAACAAAACATTAGTTATTTTAAAGAGGAAAAGGTATTACTTGATGGATGTGAAGAGTTCAAGATGAAGGAAGATATGCCAAATTATGAACTATTCTTCAAACTTCCAAATGAAGATCCTTTAATTAATTTTTAGAGTAGCATTGTGGATGGATATGCATTCAAGGAGAATATTTAGTTCGACCTAAAGGTTAGAGAAGTTAAGAAAATCCCAACAAATCCTATTATGGTAAAGGAATGTAAACACTTTGATTTCCTTTGGGATTGTAGCTCAAGAAATAAGCATAGTAGTATCAAGAATGTTTTGCATCGTCTTCACATTATGTCATCACAATATTTTTTTGTCATGAGAGGTATTCTAACTATGATGAAAAGATGTGGGTACAAAGTGGAAAGTGGAACCTTCCTCTCAACTTCAAAATTTATCATCCATGATGGTGTGGGATCTTGGTACTTCATCCAAAGAATCACAAAAAGGAGATATTGAAAAACTAATGAAGTCTAAACTTTTTTTTATGGATTTAATATTATAGTTGTTGATAATTTTACCATTCTATACACTCGGATAAGCAAACAACTTAATACAAACTTGAGTGAAAATAAGGTATGTTCTAAATTTTATGTTATGATAACTAACAAGATTATGGGAGATCAATGTACATGGTTCTTACAATGATACCCCACCTTTGAGGACAAAGTGAGGATGAACAAAAATGCATACATAGGAACTTCTCATGAACAAGTAGTTGGGGTAGCAAGAGGTTCGATAATTGTAAATGGTAATGATTTCACTTTCATGCATCTTGAGGTTTCATGTAGTACACTTTTGATTCACACAAGGAGTCATGAAAGTTTGCATTCTAAGTTGGGTAATGAATCAAAACTAATTATTAATATGAATCATAAAGTGTTAAATAATGAGGTAGAAAGTGATGATTTTTATATTGATAGTTTGGGATAAATTGTTATGATTAGGGATTTAAGATGGTTTTTTTTTTCTTTTGATGAGATATTTTAGATTTATAAATCCAAAGAGTTCAATTTTACACTTGAAGGGAAAGTTGGCATTGTTGAGGTGTTTGTATATATCTAATACAAGGTGGTTTCTAATAATTACATTTCTAATTTTGGGTAAAAGAATGCAATATTATAGCCATGGTTTTGGGAAAATATTCTTGCCTCTTGTTATGTGTAAGAATTTAGTCATTTGAGAGTACTAAGTGTCGATATTTTAGCTGATATATCACTATTTGAAAGGAAATTTCAAGACAAATATGACTATTACAGCCACTTTCCAACCCACATACAATATGATTTGAAACATCTTTCTAGTGGTAGAGTTTGGGGTGACATGAAAAGATTTCTTGGAATACAAGGTAATTATCATGACTACAAATTAGGAGAGAGAAGCCAAAATTTGTGTAAGTAAAAAAAATATTCCATTAATTTTGATAATATTTTGATATCCAATGATACTTGGGAAGATATCAGGGAGCATTTGGATACAATTAGGGGTGGATTTCAACAACATTCAATCTATTTTACAAAGTATCTACATTGGGGATTGAAATCACTTACTTGAATCAAGTCATGATGAGAAAGAGATTTATTTTTGAAGAGTTTAAGAAATGTACAAATGTTTATGGAAGGATTTTTTATTACTATATGGTTACCTCTAGCCTACATATTGGTGACATTGTTGATTTATTATTATTGTACTCTTAGGATATTATTGCTTTAATGTTTTCTAACTTTGAAAGGCTTGTTGCAATCACTCACACTTGCATACAAGTTGGTTGGTACACAATCATGAGTATTGTAGCTTACATTACAGTAGGAATTATAATTACTACTAATGGAGAGTTTTTAGTTCTTACATGGTTTTCCACCAATGTTACTTTGATCAAATGGATGATTCTTGCACAAGTTTATCATTTTTACAGTTGTTGCATCATTTATATATTGTTGATTTTTATGATTTCAATCATGAATAACTTTAGATTAGTGTATTTGGAGGAAGCTTCCTTGATAGGCGATGTTAGAAAAAGATCTCCACTATATTCCATATGTAATAACACTAATTTGGAGGATATTTGAGGAGTTTTGTGACTATAATATTTTGCTTTTAGCTTACATGCAAATTGTATTGTGTCATGATTTAGATAGTCCAATTCATAGTAACATTGTTAGATTCAGTGGAGCTAAGGACTATATCCATGAAGCAAGTGTTTGGGATCCTTCATTGCATAAAAAAAAATGGATACAACAAAAATATGGTAGTGAGCATTAAAGGTAGCCCTTTATTTTAAGGGAATATATGGAAGGAGTTATCATGCTTATGATATAAGGCTTAATCTTGGGAGTTGGTAGGAAAGATAGATATCATTTTGATATTCTAATTTTTTAAGATAATTATAGTATGATGTTTTTAGAGTCAAGCTACGTACATATTTTCCATCCTTGTATACATGGAGGAGAATTTGAGAAGAATGAGACTCTACAAAATGGTTTCATATTTCCTTGCATCATGATGACACAACTCTTTAGCAATATGAGTAGACACAAAGTATGCAATGGTTCCTATATCATGGGTCTACATAATATTTCTTCAAACTATGATATTTAGTCTACTTTGGACCAGCTTTCTATGGTGTTTAATTTTTCTTTTTCAAGATGACCATTAGGTAAATAGGACCAACAAAAATTAAGCCCAGTTGTGTTGGATATAACCTTCCTATTGAGAAATGTATGAGTCCTTGTAAGAGTTGGTATACAGTGCTCTATACCATACAAGATTTGGCTAAAGATTATAGCCACCCAAGGTCTATAAACTTTTATGAAAGCACAAGAGAGATTGGCTATGAGAGAATAATTTTATTCTATAAAAGGATGCAAAAATATAATGATTTGGATTGAATGAATGAATGATATTACAAAGAAAACCCCTTGTTTATATCTAGGCCAAGGTGAACATAGGATTGCATAAGATTGTGACATGTGTTTTAATCTTACAAATTGAGATATAAAGTGATAAGTATCTCATGGGTACCCTAAGTAAACTTAAGTTACTAGTGTGAATAGGACCTTTGGATAATGAACATGTGAATCACAAATAACAACAGTATAAAACTTGCACTTTCACAATCACGCAATGAAGTTCAAGATCTTGACTCATAATATAGAATTTAGATAACAAGCAAAGTCATCATAGCTAAGATCTTGATTTGCTCCATTGTTGGTTGCTCTTCAAAATAACAAACT
The DNA here is from genome assembly GCA_007258455.2 of Sequoia sempervirens. Taxonomy (NCBI): domain Eukaryota; kingdom Viridiplantae; phylum Streptophyta; class Pinopsida; order Cupressales; family Cupressaceae; genus Sequoia; species Sequoia sempervirens. The sequence goes on along the minus strand of VDFB02047230.1, from coordinate 75,324,630 downwards.
ATGAAAAAAAAATAATGATATGATGTAATGATAACGATAAATTATCAATGATAAATGTTACATATGCTTGACAATGATAATGATAAATTCTCGATAATGCCTGATAAATTATTGATAATGCTTGAGAGATAAAAGTGCTATAGTGATTTTGATAACAAGAGTGCTAGGGAGTTTGAATGAAATGAAAGCTTCTTATTTATATGCTTCATTTGATATTTGATCAATGGTGGAGATTGATTTGTTAGATCAATGGATAAGAAAATTCAAGATAGGGTAAGGCCCAAATTTGAATTTGATGGAGGGAAAGTTAGAAGAATTAAATAAATAAATTTATTTAATTCAAAATGATAGCTTGGAGAAATAAATAAATATTAATTTGTTTATTTTAGAAGAAAATAATTATTTTAATTTATTTAAAAGAGGAGTGTTAGTTAATTAAATAAATTTTAAAAATTATTTAATTATAGAGGACCAAAGATAATTAAATTTTAATTTTAATTAATGTTGGAGGGAAATGATAAATGATGAATTAATTAAATAATTAAAAATTATTCAATTAATATAGATATGATAAAAATATTAAGATAATTAAATAATTATTTAATTATTTACAATGAAAAGAGGAAATATTAGCTTAATTTTTTATAGATAGAAGAAATGGTAAGGATAATGATGGAATGATAATATGAAAATGCATTAGTCATTTTTAGGTGTCTATATTTTACCCCTCTTTGAGACAATGTGTTTTAAAGTGTTGTTTTAAAGAAAAAGATTGATGATATGCCCCAATGAAGCATGGGATGGAGATATGATGCTCCCTCAAGAGATCGGCCAAAGAAAATATTTTTTTGGTCGAGCTCACGACAAGAAGGATAGGCTAGGAAACACAAGATAAGACTGACAAAAGGCTAGAAAAAGATACTAGAATAGGAAAATAAAGTCGGAAAGAGATCAGGGATGAAATCCTAGGGCTAAAAGGGCTACAAATAGGGTTGGGAAGGCCAAAAGAGCTCACTTGCACTCTCACACACTCAAAGATCTAGAGCCTCCAAAGCACTCCAGAGCTGAGCAGTAGACAAGATGGTGGGTATTCCAAGGGCTACACACTGAGTTGAGTGAGTTCAATCATTTGGACAACCAACTAGCACAAGACCATCAGTAAGTGCATATCCTTAGGAACTTGACAGGTAGATATAGGGTCATTAATGGAGGGTAGAACTAGCTTGAACCAAAAGTGACCTTTTGGGCCAACATCATGCATATGGCATGATGTTGC